>JAHBCN010009800.1:0-33857 GCA_019359885.1 Listronotus oregonensis
ATTTTTTATATATATATATATATATATATATATATATATATATATATATATATATTCATTACATACATTTATACATATATTAATTAAAAAAAAAATTAAAAATGAATTTAGTTTTTAGTCAAATTGCATCTCAATTTTTTTTTTAAATTGAAATTACCAAAAGTTTTTTTTTTTTTGGGAATTAAAAATCCCCTTTTGTTAGGCTTTTTTAAAGTATAGTCAAGAAAATTATTCCTAGAATTTTAAAATTTTTTTTAAGAAACCCCAAAAATTTTTTGATTTTTTTTAAAAAAGAAAATTTTTAAAAATTTTGGGAAATTTTTTATTGTTGCGTATGTCTTTTTATGGGGGGTTTTTGTATGTATGTAGGAAGAAAAAAAAATTTGTCTTTAAAATCCCCCCAAAGGGTTTTTTGCTATTCAAAAACGGGAAATTTTAAAAAAAATTTTTGGGTTTTTAAAAAGTAATTTAAAATCCCAATCATTAAAAAATTTTAAGGGGAAAATTAAACGAGTTTTTTTAAAATCTAAAAAAAATTTAAAAAAAAAAAAAAACAGAAAACCAAAGCTTAAAAAAAAATATTAAAAAAACAAAAAAATTTTTAGGGGTATAATTATCATTTTAAGAAAAAAAAACTCAACTTATCGTTAGTAGAAAAAGTTTGCAGAGTAGAATAAAGTTATTTAGGTGACTTAATAATTCGATGTTTACCCTGTATAAAAGTCTGTGTGGCCTAAAACTAAAAATAAACCTGAAATTAGCCAACATTTTTATTAATCCTATGCTATTAAAAAACATAATCCAAAACCTGACAGCGTTCCATTGGACTAAGTATTATGTAAAAATGTAAACACCAAAATTTAAAACAAGTCTCTAGGCTGGTAATTATATATTTTTATGTAAGCGTGTGCAATTTCTTACAGTCAAAAGAGTCAGCTAACAACTTCTAAATCAGGTTCATAGAGGCACTTTGAAAATTTGTCTTGTCCTTAAAGGACCCCTATATAAAAATCAAGGTCTGGCTGAAGGAGTAGCGGTCCTACCAACCCCTTAAGTTTTAACTATGTTAAATATTAAAGAAACGGGAGTTTTATTTTGCGCCCTACAATATTAAAATATATACATATATATGGTTTGCCAATCTGTTGCGCATATACTTTGATTATGCTACGCGCGCCATATAAAGTGTACATAAGTTGCCCCTTTAGCATCTACATCATCAACAAAAAATAGTTTTATTCATAGTAACTTAAAGTTTATCGCAAATTAAAAGAATATACTATGATAGTATTTTGTAATGTTTACTTGCAAGTTAAAATTAATTGAAAACCTAAAAATTATTTTTACACAATTTGGTGTGGTAATACCAATAAAAACCTAAATATTTTTAGTATATGCATATTTATCTTTTGAAAACTAGAGTTTAAATCAAGTATTTGGTGCTATTGCAGGATTAATCTGTGCTACATTGAGTATCTCCCAACTTTAAATTATATAAGTTGGTATAACTTCCTCTTTACAAGTAGTATATCCTTTAAATATGATGTCTAAATTCTTTAGGTTTAGGAGTTGTTTAATGCTTTGTAACATCAATTCACAACCCTTATATACCTAAAGTCTATTCAAGTATTACATAAAGCTTTTCTCCGGTGCTATCAAAGATCTTATCTGACTAAATGTCAAAGTTGCTTGCGAGTTTAACCAGGAAGTGGACGCAAGTTCATAATGTTAAATAGAACGATGTATCGTTATAGTCAGTCATGTTGACTTAAAATATTCTTTTCGGCAGATATAAATCCTAGATGAATGATGTTAAAATAACAGCACTGTTTTTAACAATTGTGCGAAAATGTTTGTTATTGGCCTTTGAAAAATTTATAAACTTATATATGATAAGCCACACAAATCTACCCAAATTTTCCATATTTTTTGATGTTCTGAAAAAATCTTTTGAAACGGTTTAGACAGTGTCTGTCCACGTCTATATTTGTGTGCCTTTTTACCTTTTATTTGCTTTAGATCTGAATAAAACCTAAGTACCGAGTACACGTAAGTGCTGTGTTTCTTTATATTTAACCATTTTTAGTTTAAACCACACAGTGCCTACTATCTCCTAAATTACTCCCAATGTGTTGAAGTATATAGTGGAAAATTAAAATTAAGAAAAAAATGGAAGAAGCTCTTTGACATGGGATAAATGATACACTCATGGACAAAAATCATCAGAACTAATACTTTGAAATTTGCATATGACACAATAAATTGTCTGTACTAAAAGAAATATTAATATGACCACTTTGAAATCATCAAATGAGATAAGTAAAATGTAAAGTGTAAAAAAGGACGATCTCACAGTTTCAGAAGAGAGTCATTTCCTAAAAACTTTCATACACTCTGCGGGTTTATCAGCAACACGCTAAATGTTGTAGCCATTAAAACTGTAAGATGATCCTTTTAACACTTTACATTTTACTACTAGTTTAATAATTTCCTAAGAGTGGTAATATAAATATTTGCAGTACAGACAATTAGCATTCATCACTGGGACAAATTTTAATAGAAGAATGCGTATTTTGACCATGGAGTGTATTAATATAATGGGATTCTACAATGGTGGTAAATATAGAAAAAGATTACAGCAAATTATTGTTAATAACACATTTTTCGTTTAGTTTCTTACCAATTACAAATGTCAAAATAAAAAAATATTTAGTAATATAAAATGAAATACAATAAGAAAATTAACTTTAAGAGCTCTAATATTATGAGTTTGTATGATCAGTATATTTTTAAAGCTTTTATTTAACGAAAGGTTTGTTTAATAGGTCTGAATCTTGCAACTGAATTACAATGTGTTGTCTCTAATCAATTGAGCCGAAGTTTTACGTTTGGTTTTAATGACAATATGGTTAGCTAATGCTGGCATTCATCCAATATGGCGGACCACAAGATGGCAAGGAATCTGAACTGCTGCACTCCCTATGATATGAGTATCAAATAAAAAGGTTGGCCAATAAAATACAAAAATAAAGCGACGTCACTCATAACAATTTTCAATATGACGGACTCCCAAAGATGGTGGATGTTTCTTTTCTTACAGAAATAAACAGATTTAGAAACGTGTTCGTTCAAAGATAATTAAAATAAATATAAATGCAAAAAAACATTTTTTAAAAACAAGCTTTTGTTTACTTATTCAAATTAAATCCAGCAACAATTCATTGTTGTAATATAAACTTCAAGATTTAACTGTGTAGATGAGCAAGAATACAATCTGTCTCTGATCTTGAGTATGAAATAATTCTAACAACTACCTATGTTTTTATAACACACAGATGTTTGACAAGCTCTTAGATTTATAAAAATTGTGTAATGTAAAAAATTAATTGGTTGGTTCAATTTAAAGTTTATTTTCTTCTCTAGTAGATTTTATGTAAATAAAAACACCATGGATCATTTAACAACATTAAGGAGGTGTTTTCTTAGGTCATTTATAAAAATATACAAATAGGTCAAAATCAATTACAATAATGCTTTAAGATACAGGATGTGATTATTACCAAAGTCAAAGATGTATATTTTGTAACGTGTTTGTTGGACAATATAATTTTCAATCTAGTTGGACCCCTTATTACTACAAACAACGCTACTAAACTCAAAAAAATCAATCAACAATCTTTTTAAATTTATCTTTTAAAAACCGTAATCAATGTGTAATAATAAGTAACACTTTGTATCTTGAAAACAATGCCATCTTGATAGCTTCTGTTTTATAGGAGCTTGTCTTCATAAAATCACTTAAGTGAATATTTTAAACAAACAATAATTTTTTCTTTTAAATTGTGTTTGGCACAGATTTTCTATCATACTACTTTAAAAAATCTCACATTAAAAGCCAGATAATAACATAAGCAATATTTGCGTTAGTGAATGGTTTTTACTGTCACAATGCTGTTGTCAAAGAGACCTGTCCTGCTTATTACCTTAACATGGTTTGCAGTCACCTATTACTAGTAATGTGTGTTTCTTCTATATGTGTTATCTTCCTATCAACCAAATTTTCAACTAATATTACTACATATAAAATATTAAAATAATAGATATTCTTACTGTAGTAGAAAAAAGAAACCAATAGTACTTAGTATGCCCTTTTAAACAGTAAATATTATTAATAATATTGCCTAATTGATTGGATTTTTGAATATTCAGTGTTTTATTGTGAAAATAAACCTTGATTGTGCCAAAAAAGCTTTCTTGAAACAGTTATACTTGGTATGCCATCAAAACCTAACAAACATTAATTTATAAATTAAGCTAAAAATTATCAATATACCTGCGTGGTTAAGTTCTGAGCCAAGCTTTACTTTTGTTAAAAAATAAAAAGTTTTGGAACAATCGTGCTCAGTTAGCCATTAGTCATTAAAGTTTTGAAAGGTTAATTTATTGCAAAATTGATGGCGTGTAGGCAAGATTTAAGAGTTATGCATGGGCTCTTGCATTATAAAAAACCATATCTTGGTTGTGATCAATCTTTCGTCAAATCTTTTCAGTTGCCAATCAATTTCTTAAATGAAATTAAATAAAATTTGGCGCTAATCGGTTCATTTTTAAAAACTATTGATTTTAGCTTATACAAAAACATCACTTGACACATTAATTCTAAGAGTGTTTTTTTTTATTTTCTTTTTCAAATATATTTATTATAAAAAAACGAATTATCTCTATTTTTGCTGGTATTTTTGTGCATTTTTAACGTTTGGACCTGTTTTGAGGTTAAAAAAATATTGTGACCGAAGTGCAATTCTACACCTGAATTAAATGTTAGGGCTTAAAAATATATCAAACCATTATATCAACCTCTGGGTCGATAGTTTATTCGTAGATTAGTGTTAATTCATTTTAGTTAAAAATGGCATACTGGGTACGATAGTTGAAAAAGAATCATAATTTTATAATTTATTCATGACTAATTTAATTTGTTTTTTTAATTTAAACAATAGTGAAAAGAATTTACTAATGACCTTTAATAATAGTTATTGAAATGAGACTATATTATAAACATATAGACTTGTTTACAATTGTGTCATAATAATAATAAAGTATGCCACTAATTTTACCTTTTTAAGAAGTATGCCAATTAATTTCTTAATTTCAATTTCAGCATGTTTGTTTGGGATAAATTGCATGCTAAATTAGATTATTCTAGAACAGGCATATTTTAAGAATGTAATGTGAATTCAAATGAGTCCTCTTTAAAACATATTTTAATTCTAAGTAAGTGAATGACATCTAAGTACCTTTGTTTCAAAGCTACTTACTTTTTTTTAAAGCCAATGTCAGAGCACCTACACGTATGCCGATAAATTTCTTGTTTTTATTAAATTTAGTCTCTTTTGAGATCTATTATTCCCAGCTAGCCATGACCATCCAGATCAAATATATAAATAAATAAATATTTATTGCTATATATTAACTATTTAAAGGACACTAAGTACTAAAAACGATTGGTATTTAAAATTTTAGGTTAGGCATAATTAATTTTAATGTTGTTTAATTTATTTTAGTTTTTAGGAAAATATACAAAGGTCATCCTCAGGAAAAATTAAATAGGCATTCTAGTTAATACAAATAAAAACAACATTTTGTACAAGAGAATTAATTTTTAAGTTATTCTACATGAACAGAAAGAAAGTGGGAAAACTTGAAATAAGTTGTATGAAAATAATATAAAAATTTTAAACCAATAAATGAAATAAATAATAGGCTTTTTATATGGGAAATATGGCAAGGATCGACCAAAAACTAACAAAAAACTACTAAACTGTTTTAGTGAAACTAAAATATTTATATAAAATTCAGAAATTTTATTAAAAAAAAATAAAATATATTTTTTTGGTAGAAAATGATGTCATTGGGTTGCTAAGGTGCTTGTCAGTTGCAATGAAAAGCTTGGCAACAGCACTTTTCAGAGCAACTGGATACCAAAAAATTATTTAGTTCGAATTTTCTTTAAAAATTAATTAAACACATAAAAAAATAATTTCTTGCACAGATTATGGAATAAATGGTTGGCACTAAAAAGTCAATTTATACTGTGAAAACAAGCAGTAGTGCAGAACTTATTTTAATTTGGTTTTTAAAAGGTTCTTTAATATTACTCATCACTTGTACATTTTTATTTATAAGTTTAGTAATGGAATAATACTCTTTGATTTTACTTGTAATAAATAAGACGTTTCTTGCCTAATCTTTTAACATTTTTCCATCTATTATTTTGACATCTATACTTTTTTTATTAGAAACGTAGTAATAAATATTGAATCTAACCTCCTTATTTCCCAAAATCTAAATTAATCAAACATTTTTCGAACCTAACTTATACAATATGTCTTTAACAGTCAGGTAGTATTACTTCTAGAGTAACAAAATGCTTAAACAAAATGTCGATTACTCAACACGGTAAATAAAAAAATACCTACCACTGTACCCTCATTCTTATTCTCTCTTTACGTACATTGTTCACGACCAAGTTGAAAGACTGCCTCTAGCAGTATGTCGAGGTTGCGATAGATAATCTGAGCGGCTTTCTAGTGATGAAAATTTTTTCGCGCAGAACATGGTCGGCTCCGACAAGTTTTGCATCAATAAAATAGTAGTGTAATTTACATGGCACTTTTTATTAGGTTAGATGTGAAAACGCTCAATATACTCAAATAAATCTAAATGCTTGACTAAAAACTTCTCTATTGGGCAAATATACAAATTATTATATGTATATGCTGATCTAAATCAACACATCTTTCTTTGCTGATCCAAAATTCTTATAATTAAATTTTACACTAGACTGAGTTTGACTTGGATTTCGAAAAAGGTATTGGTGCAAATCTGGAAATATATCACAGCGGGCGTCACAGTTTTAGTACCTGTATGTTTATGGCTTTAGACACGCCTTAACCTAAGAAACAGAGTGGTTTCCCAGTTAATTTAATTAATTTATACCTAGTGGTTAATTTATATATATATATGAATTTACAAATAACATAAGAATTGGATCAATTCTTTTGTTTAAAAATATTGGATAAAATAAACATGCAAATAGTAATCAGGTCTTGTAATAATAGTTCTGCTAATATTTATTAAATTAAAACAACAATTTTCTAGAAAAATAAAACAAATATTTTATTCTACTCATAGATGTTATATAACCCGAATTTATCAATAAAATGTAATAAACAGGAATTAATATTTAAAAAGACCTGTTCAAAAGCAAATTTAAAGTTCTACTGTATAAGTGTTTTGTTCTTGTTTTAACTTGTTTTAAAACAAATATATAAGGAGTATTTTGTTAAAGTGCCAAACTTATTTTTTGTATATTCTGTAAGGTAATTATTGAATTGGACTTTTAACGCAAATCCCAAACCTATTTTTTTTTTGTGACAAATAGTTAACATTTAAAAGTTATTTTAGGGTTTTTAATTTTACCTCTTTCTTAAATTTAACACATTGTTAAGTACATTGCTAACTTCCCCAACAACGCAGTCATCACTCAAGCCGTCCCTGTTTACCTGTTTTATGTAGCAAGCAAAAAGGAAAAGCGGAACTTTAAAATAGAATTGCAAAATAACAATATAATGCCGAAATAAATTGCCAAAACAACAGTCACCAATTTACCTATGTTGTCAGTATTTTCTTATTTTTTAAACACAATACATTTATCATGTTGTATAATAATTACCAATATTACTGATTATTTTATGGCTTAACATAAAACTATATGAAAAACAGAAATTATATTCAGACCTGTTGTGTGTTAAATGTAAATGAACAACATATACATCATACTATTTTTAAAATATGGTTTAATAAGTAAACACTTATTTTGGCAAACGTAAAATTATTAAATCTGCTGACTTCCACTCTTGGAATGATGACTGCATTAAAAACCATGTGGCTTTTTTCCTAAATGTGTTTACTGGAACTTTTAAATTTTCTTTATAATATATCGTACAGTAGAATAATTTATTTTTAATTTTGCCTTAATTAGGATAGGATGGTTCATAAGTTAGAAAACGACATGTGCTATTATCAGATAATAAATATCGCATTAAATATAAATATTCTATACAACACATTCAGAAATTTTTAAAATTTATTTTATTTTGAAACCCCACTTATGTTGAGAGGGTATTTCAGGAGACTCCTTAAGTATTTTTGGCTTTAATGAATAAACTTAAATCCTGCCATAGAATTATGAACTAATAAGACCTTAATAGCTCGGGTCCATCAGTGCAAACTTCAAATACCCGTTAAATATATGTACTAACATTCGTGTCGGCTTTTGCGTGGTTCTACAATTCTTGGCTGTTTACAGCCGTCACATCGCATCCTCATGCTTCGTCTTCCGTCACACTACGCGGTGTTTCGCGATCGTGCGATTGAGCAATTTTTATTTTATCTGTTATTATTTGATATTTTATTTTGTAAACCACGATTCCTGCTAAGCTTTCACTCCTTTATTCCCTCTACCCATTTGCAGGGAGTATAATAAACTCCTTTCTTGGCTGACGTTGCTTTTCTGGTATTGATCAAGCGTGTTAACTAGCTCTTATATTAACAACTTTAAGAATACCGATTTTCAAACTTTCATCTTATTTTAAACCGCCAAGGGATGTAATTTCAAATTTGAAAACAGATTAGCATTTGTTAAATCAACTAGCCCCACATACTGGTACTATCTTTAAGTCTAGTCATTCTACTGATAGGGAGAGTTTCCTAAAATCCTTAATCAGAAGCCTAATTTACCAACTAAAACATTTTACAACTTTAAAAATAACATTTTTACAAACTTTAATCCCCATTTTAATACAGAAATGGCAAATTTCAACACAATCTTTTACCCCCTCCTCATTCTATTTTATTATATTTTGGAAAAAGGGATGTTTCTAAATCCTTTACCTTCTTCAAGGTCTCTGTTTTTCCGGGTAATTAAAGATCTGATTACAAACTCCATAAAATTACAACTTTAAAAATGACACAAAAAATATTAAAACAGATCATTTTTAATTATAATAAAGCCTAACTCTCTAATTTACTTTTAAGTCCAAAATGAGAAAGTTTAATACAAACCTTCACCACCATTCTCTATTTTGAGGGGGTGAGTTATTACCTAATTTTTTCTTGCCTGTTTATTAAGAGATAATGTGGGATTCTAATGGTAAAAAGATTTTTCAAATCGGTCAGTGGTTTTGGAAATATATTCAGTAAGCAACAAATCTTTTCCCCTCTTTATAATATAAGCTGTGATATAAGTATGAATTCCTTCTCTGTTTCATGGCATATCAGTAAAAATGTGCAGTTTAATTTTTCCTTTAGTTGAGTCTCAAGACCTAAATACATACTAAATTTAAGTTCTTCTTCGGTCAATTGGTAATCCAAATGGGCTATTTTAAATCATATACCTCAAAAACAACAAACCTACCTTTTCAAAATGTTTTCAGTTTTGAATACTTATGCAAATGGATGTACTAAATCCTCATATACCTTTATAAAACGATAAGCAAGTTATGAATATGATTGAAAACAAGCCAGCATTTAGCTGTCTCATTTCTTGCATAAAAATGAACTTAATGACGCACTGCTGTGAATAAATATTGCCGCGAAATGTACAGGTAGTCAATTTATCAGGATACCTTATCTCGCTAAAATATACAGATACAGAAACGTTTCAGTTTCTTGGTTTACCATTTATGTTTTAACAGATTTTTGCTTTTGTATATGCAGGATGCACTCGTTCTTCGTTCAAATGGATGCCTATATATTATTACATGGTTCTATAAAATTCGAATTATAATGCCATTATATAATGTCCCATACTTAGTCACACCGTTTTTAACATATTTCAATTTTGTTAAAATAACGTTGCGCATCTAAAATGATTACTGAACTTTTCATAAAAGCGCTGTTATTCAATTTATTACGTTCTTATTCAAAGTCCACTTCAGAGTTCTTATAATCTATTTAAATCGTTGTTTCTGGACATTTAAAATAGATCAAAATAGTCGGAAAAACTACTTAAACAATTTTAGTATTTTAATTATACTTTATCTTATTTGAAAGTCTCACAGCTCAGGTGGTTGTAAAGTTAGCCATTAAGATTTGTGGTTTTTAAATCAGTGGCAATATAATATTTCTATTTTTCTAGACAAAATGTTATAGTCTGCTATGGATCATAGGTTTATTACTAGTTTGTAGACAGCATTTAAAAAGCCATTGCCAATGTTAAAAACTACAAAATTTTGAATGCATAACTTTACACAACCATATTTTTCAATTCAAGATAACCACCTTACGTTGGGTTTTTCTTAAAAAAATTTTTTTAGCAGTTTTCTTAATTTTATCAATCCTATATTTTTGAATGATTTATCAACGATATTAAAATGTCTAAATTCTTTTCAAAGTACGTTTCTTTCAAGTAAAAAATCGTTGAAATTCATGTAAAGTGCTTCTTCATGCAGAAAGGTGATGGTTTTCGATCATAAACGAAACTGTTTGCCACATATAGTTAAATGTCATTAAAATGTTAGATAAAAATTAAATAAAAACAACAGATCCATGTTTCAAAAAAATAAGTTGATGGTGGTTCAAGCAACCCAAAAACATGTCAGTACCCAGAAAATCTCTGCTTTTCATTTTGTAGATTTTAAAAATTAAATAGAAAGTGTCTTTTGTTTGCCATATCTAACAAATAGTCAGAAAAAAATATAAAAGCAAATATGAATTTTCAGTTTTCTGGACATATCAAGTGCTCAGTTACTACTGAACTCAATAAGCGTATTGTTAAATTTCTGTGTGTCAGCTGCTGTTGAAACCATTTCATATCTCCTTACGGTTTCAAAATCCCCATGCATGCTGGATCTGTGGCTACTATATACAATATCTTTTAAATTCAAAGAAAAGTTCGATTTGGATCTGCGAAAATGGAATTACCCTGTATAACCTACCCAAAGAATAAAATGTTAAATTTAAAAGTATAGTCAAACTAAAACTTTATACCAAACTTTTCTATGTGTGTATTTTTCTCGGGACCTGCCTCCTCTACAAGGATAAGCAGTTACCTATAGAACTTGACATTTCATCATAATTTGTATGTGCCTCTGATGTTTTATCTTTAGTGTCTTAAAGATGCAATGTAATCCCAAAATTAACCTTCTTGGGTCGCCCTATTAGTTATATTTCATAATTAGTATAATTATTTTGATATCATAAATTGATCTGCTCAAAAGCACCTCAGCTGACCTCGACAAATGAGAAATTCTCAAATGTGGGCCCTTTTCAGCTAGAAAAAATCGGTCCCTTATCGATCAAAATGAGGAACAAGAATTTTAATCTGACGTCATAATATTTATTAACGAATTTTATCTAGTTAAATAATGTAAATTTTGTTTTTTAGCACATAACAATTTTATAAAAGCTTATTTTAAAGATAAATGTAATGCATCATTATATATGTGATTGTAGGTTAAATGGTCATCAGCACAAAACTGAGGATAACCTTCTGAAGAAACTTTTACTGGAACAGGATCAGATCTTAAAAAAATACCGTGTTTATGCACATCCTGTTGTAATATCCATACTGTTTATTATTATATAAATGATTTTGCATAATCAAGACTTTCTTGAAATAATGTCCTAATCTTCCACCACACATATAGTCAACCACTAAAAACCAGATATTTTTATTTATTTAGGGTTCCCAATGATCCTACATTTGTGGTGCTCATTAAAGTTGTTAAACAATTCTCAATAACATTTCTGTTACATATTTTACAGTTTTACTCTTTGGGTTTTTCTATTACAGGCTGTCATTTTAAAAGTCTGGTTTTTAAAGTGGGTGTATTCTTAAAATGCTTTTCCAGGTTATTTAATCTCTCTTGTGATAAGAAGATACTGGTTGTATTCACCGGACCTGTTAAGAGATTAAAAACTGGAATCTGGATGCTTTTGGACGGTTGCCAGCCATTCGACATTTTCAAACCATTACAATGAATAGTCTAGTGCAGTTCAGATCAGGATTGGCCAAGAACAAATTAAATCCTGAAATGGCAGAAATGGATCATGTTCAAACGCTTCTCATGGAGCTCTGGCGAGTTTTCAGCAGCGATATGTACTGTCGCTTCATCTTCTTCTATTAGTTACTTTTTGTGTTTTTGCAAAATATTCGTGAACTAATCATGAAATTAAAATTAACATCAATTGTGTTCAAACCTAATGATGCTTTATGAGAAAAGTACCTTTTACGAAATCGTTTTCGGATTTGTATGAATTTTCTTAACTAAAAGATGTTGATCTTGGTTCCAAATCCAAGGCCACCTGAAGATGTATATATAAAAAACAAGTATGCCATTATCTGTATAGATTTTAATTCACAAAATGAGTAGTCTATAATGAGAGATCCTGTAAAGTACTAGTTATGGATAAATCAATATTTGGGATTCCTAAGTCATTCTGAATATTATATATCTCATAGCACCATATGTTCTTATGTACGTAATTTTTATAATTTCACAACAACAAACATATTCACCATATCATAAAAAAGGTCCTCGATTCTTAGATATTACATATACTGCCTAGATAACTAACATCAATAATATTGCAAAGCCTAATTCATAAGTTAATCAGAAAAATATTTTTTTTATATCAAGAAACTTACAAAATACGCTAAAAGATATAATTTATAAATTCCCGAAATACATGGGTTGGGCGCCAGCTGATAAGGACTAGAAACCTAAAAAAAAAAAAGCAATTGAATTCCTCAGACAATCAGAAATAAAAAAAAACACAAAATAAATAATTGCACTGTCCTTATAAATATTTACACAAAAGAAAAATATTATATTTCTACAAAAAGTCAGAATAATATAAATCTTTTCCAGTTAGACGCGATAAACGTTCATTTCATGACTAGTATCTTTTCCCATGTTTGTATCTTTTATCTGGAGTGTTATAATGTTTGTATGAATTTGAATGATCATTTACAAATCTTCATTTATATTCTGTTTGTATTTAGTACATCGTCAATGTTGTTTGTCTTGTTCCTTACGTTAGTCTGAGTGATAATTTTTGATTTATTTCTTATATGTACAATCTACATATGTCAGAACATATGACATTCTGCAGCCTAGTATAATAAACAAGTTGAAAATCTTTAACTTTTTTAAAAATAATTACTGATGGTTTTCCACATTAGTTAATCAGAAGTTTGGTATAAACTACCTAATTCAAAATACTGTCAGATCAAGATTCAATGGTGCATATATACAATAATAAGAAGGATTTTACCCAAATGTCTCTTGAAATATAAAATTTATGATTAACTTTCTATTGTTACTTAGTTTGTCTGTGTTTGGACCATTTAATTCACATCAACAATAATTCTCAAATACCTTTGTGTTTACCTCTTTATACTGTCATCAAATTATCAATCTGGATGGCTTCAAAATCAGATCAACTGGCCAAGTACAAGAAAAAAGCAATATATTAGATTTTTAATATTTAAATAAGTTTGAAAAAGTCAGCCAGTGCTGATTATACAGTACCAGATTGAGTAAAATTCTAACCTCAGACCATGTCCTCTACTGAAAATGCCACACAGTGTCATCTATTTCTAAGTAATAAAATTACTATTTTTAATGTTTATATTCGTCAGAAGTTCTCATATCTAAAAAATTGGACCAAACGGTACCACGGAAGCCCGGTGTAATGTTAGGGGATCACTCGTTGAATCACCAATCCTGAAATTCATGAACTCTATCGTTAAGGTAACTCCAGACATCAACACTACCTCTCACCCCATAGGTGTTGCTATCCAGTGCATCATGAGAAGCACTATTGAATGCCTTTACTGAGTCCAGTACTATGAGCATTTGTTGCCATTATCCAAGAGTGACCCGTTCCATCACCGATAAATACTAAATGGCATCTTCGGTGCCCAGACCGTCAGGTAAAACCAAAATTATTTCAAGTATGTGTGTTTTTGAAGAGATTCATAATCCATCTTTTAGGCGTTACCATTGCACAAGGTGTTATCACAATCGGATCAGAAGTTAATAATCTATCGGTTTTATCTGTCAACGCTGTGTATGCGGTAACATTACAGTTTCTTCTTGAACTTTGCACATTTCACGTCAAATTTATAATATGTACCAGTGGCTCCAGGAAGAAAATTCAAATGATTTTTTATAAGTTCAGAATGACGCCGTCGACACTGGCGCACTATTCTTTTTAAGGGTGTTAATGTGTTTAATTCTTTCAAAGTTCACATGGTTGAATTCAAAAAGCAACTGAAGAAGAAGTGGAGGTCAGTGTTTAAACTACAAAGGTTTGGGAGGTTTGATTGCACTAACATTTACAATACCACACAAAAACTCATTGCAATAGTTAGCTATATGTTGTAATTATCAAAAACTAGATGTGTTATTTTTATTTGCAGGTTAGTAGACTTTACTACTCCTTTTCACTTTATTGCTTTAATCTTCTTTATATAGTTTTCAGTGTTATTCTAGTCTATAATTCATTGTTCTTTTTTCTGTAATCGTTTTACTTTTGGATTATTTTTGTTTAAGTTGTTTCCTATATAATTTATATACTTGTTTCATTATATATATTATCATTATTGATTTCTTTTCAATATTTTCGTTGTTTTTATTACATAAGTGTTCATTGTTATCATGGTTTAATTTTGATTTTCTATATCTAATAATTTTACATTCTGTGGATTTCTTCAACATATCGGAATACAATTTGAGTAAAGAAATGAATGTCGCTATTTCGAATCATTATTTCAGAATTACACTCGATGACAAGTCCCGCGTATGATCTCTTTCAAGAAAGTTTGAAGGTTTAGCTTATTATCTTTTAGTTATATAAGAAATATATTCTCTGTTCATTATTTATATTATGAAGTTCTGTATTGAAATGATTAGTCAGTTAAGGTCAGTATATAAAGGCAGAATATTTTAAAGTGTTGTTATATAACTTTGTCTAAAATGTATGGTCTAATAGAGCCAGGCTTTGGTGTCTGCTGCCTGAATACGTGCTGGACTACAAAACCATAACAATTCATGAAGATGTTGTTAACAGTTTCACTTTTCAATTATGTTTATGTTTATGTCACCAATAAAACTCTATATCTTTATCAGATTATTTATAAAAAATTTCTCAAGATCTACAAGGAAGATTGCAAGTGTGAAGTGATCTGTAACCCCATGCAACTGTTTCTGCAGTTATCCACGATTAATTCACAGGTGCCAGACGATTCAGCAGAAAGTGTAATGTTTTTAAAGACAATATCAATGTCACTAACAAATACTATGCCGTCATTCTATTAAGAGTCAAACGATTGTAAAATATTCATCATAATATTTAACCTCAATGCTTATTAATTGCCAACATTCATGGACAGTCCTGTGCAACGTTCAGTCAAAGTTTCAAGATACCAGAGTTCATCAAAAATTTTCCGTGGCACAATATATTCAATGTAAAATCTTCAAGTAGCAGATCAATAAAATTTGAAGCAGTGTAACTGATCTATGCTGCTGATTGTTTGTATCAGACTTCCCAGTTCTGCAGGAATAACAACTTCTTGCTCATCAATACCCATTACACACTATAAGTCCTATTTTACTCCTTATGAGTTTTTGCTAAGTGTTAGTCAAAGTCGGATAAATCACTAAATCATTTTGCCTCCTTGATTAGTGCTGTCGGTTGGGTTATATTTATTATTAAGCATTTAAACAGTTATTGCTTTGCTAAGAAATTTTGCCATACTCTGTAAAGTATAGTTACCAACTTTACAATATTCATACAGTATTATTTTGTGCAGTCGCGCTAGCCGATAATGTTCTTGGCATTTAAAAACGCGCTGTATCTAATATCTTCTTTAATGAGATCAAGCCACAAAACAAAAGCTTTTTGGTTCAACTGGAACAGACTGAGCAGTTCTCTATCAAATTGTATAGGTGTTATTTTTTTTAGAAAGAGAGGTTTTGATATAAGTCTGGGATTATTCAAACAGTTTCTTATCAAGTGGTTTTGTTCGTATACGAGCTCTATCTGATCAGATCAATAAATCATTCTTTAACAATTTTTCAATCTGGTTTTCTGTTTTATCTTGGCCTTACATAATCCGTTGGTTACTTTAAAGACTCTGTTTTTAATCTTTCCTTCAGTTTTGCTTCATTTAATAGATTACCCATTTTTAAGTATTCTTTATGTTTTTTATCCCAATTTACAGATCTATTAACATTTTCTGTTAATAAATCATTCTGGTTTCTTTGTGCATCTTGTTTTCTTAAGCAGTATTAGACTTAGATATATTACCATTTAATTTGTTTACTGAGGTTGCTACTATTGTTTATATGATATTTATGGTTTTTTTCGTTAATATTTTATTTAAAGAGCTTCTAGTTTCTGCTTTAATAGGTTCTTTAATCTCACTTCTTTGCCTCAATATCATTGGTTTTATCAGCATGAATTATGTTTGTATTGATGAAATTGAGTTCAAAATTTTGTAGTTCGATGACTAATATTTCATTTATGCTTCCTCTTTGATTAGTATCTTATTAAGTGTGCAATGTTCATTGTGCAATTTGCAGAAAAAATTTTTCTGCAGCAATAAACCATATTTTTCACGCTTGGATCCTTTGCACCGTCATTCAAATTTGATCTGCCCAATATGAATATTTATTATAGGTGTTGAATCATCAGGAAATCCTTATTCATTAACTGTCCATATCAGTGGCATTCTGGTTTGATATTACATGTGGAAGTTAGTCACTGTTCAAATGTGATTTTGATATAAACCTGGTTTCTATTCATACTGAAAACATAATATGCACTGGATCCACATAATATTGTTTTAGATCGTAATAATGGGAAAAAACAATTGACTTATAATCCAAAGAACGCGTTCATCAGAACGACGTTACCGCTATATATCATCTTTTTAAAAATTGTACCTCAATAAAAAAAAATAAACAATGCAATAAAGTTAAACTTTACCTGTTTTTATGTGAAAAACCTATAAAAGAATATATACGCTTTCAACTTTTCTTGGCGAAAGAATTTTGTATTCAGCTGTAATCAATCAATATTATTTTGTCTCTTTTGTCCAAATAATTATAGAAAAAAATGAGTGTTAGTGATCTCTTTTCTGCTACTCAATGTATCTACAGCATTTGCAGTCAAACTAGAAGTGGACATCCAAGGATGTTGGCAATATCTGATTCATTTTATAAAAAGTTAAAGATGTTTTTGTTGTAATGAACTCTCCTGATTGAGATCTATTACTGTAACATTTGCTCCTGGTGCCTGGTGCTGGATGCAGACTCTCTCTGAAGTCCAGATCGACAAGAGAATAAACTCTGGACACAATAATAGGTTTAACTTGTTGCATATTTTATGTTTGGCTTAGAATAGAGTGTAAATTAACTCATTAATTGATTATCCAGGTAGTCTTTGGACCTTGTTTATCAGTCAACAAAATATTAGTTGAGTCAAATAAAAAAAATTCAAAAAAAATTAAACCAGTCAGATAAAACACATCATTTGTTTAGTATGATTTTAGAAAAATGTTAATGGCACAATTCTCAATGGGCAATGGTAGCTCAAAGTGGTTAAAAAATCCAAAAACACATAGTTAAAGATTAATTGTTTTCAAACAAACTTCAAACTTTTTAAGATTGTAGCATACAACAACTCTTCATTACCTTGAGTCAAACGTCAAATGTACCACTTTAGGAATGTTTACTTTTACATACACAAATAATAAAAATTACTTTTCACTGTTATTTTGATTTTTAATTCTTCAATTAAGTACAGTAAAAACAATAAACTATTGTTGCATTTTGTTTATCCATTAAAGCCAGTGTTGTACTCTTAAAAATGTCAATATCATTTTCCAAACTTTAAAATATTAAGTTTTAAAAACAGCCGCTTATTTAATTTCTCGGTTTACATCAAATTCAAAATTCTTTATTTCTACTGGTTTGTTGTAATTTATAACTTAATGTCATATTTTCAGTTTAAGCAGACAAAAATCTTAAGCTGATATTTAATGGATGATGAAACTTTAACCACTGGGCTTCACTAGATGTGCTGTTTGCCAATGGTTTTTAAATTTTTAAAGGAAAATTGTGTGTATTTTTACTTGTGATTAAAACATATAAACAGTTTATTTGTCGCAAATAAAATAACAAAGGCTAAGTTATTAAGGTTTTTGAAGTAATTAGCTATGTTGTACTTTGATTTAATTTCATTAATTTTTAGCTTATATATTATATATTTTTAATTTGTTTTGAAGCTTCATATATTTATTCAAAGCGTCAGGATCTTTTCACATATAGATGGACTCATTGGAAAATTTCTTGTCTGTGTTCAAAGATTAACCTCACAAATCCTTATATGATTATGATACTTAACAATTAAGCATTGTTAAAGAAATAATTTCTTACCTATTATAGTTTTTGTGTTTTTCTGGACATTATTTACTATGCAAAATTATCTCAAATCATTTACTGTTTTAGCAAAAAAATCGACTCTTTTGGTAAGAGAATTTTCAAAATTAAAGTATTTATTCTTAAATTAGAAAAAATGTACCTGCGTTTTTGGTTTCATCCCAAACTTTTTTTTGATAGATAAAATTATAGTGAACCACTACTTTTACAAAAGAAATGATAATAATATTGATAGAAGAGTTGTTAGAATTTAATAGACATGATCTCTGGGTTTTAAACTTTTGTATCAATTTTTGCATATTTTATTTGATATCAGTTTGGCAATAGAAGGGTTAAGTGGACCTATAATATTGTGCTCCTAGCCAGCGCTGGCATTATATTAATTGTTTTGCCATAAGCGAGATGAATTAAGCGGCTATCAAACAGCTGTGGGTAAAGGTCAGTTTTTGTAAAGATTGTCCCGATAATTATATTTGTAAGTTAATTTATATATATATATATATATATATATATATATATATATATATATATATATATATATATATATCATATATATATATATATATATATATATATATATATATAACATATATATATATATATATATATATATATATATATATATATATATATATATGAAAACAAATTTTGGTCCGTTTGCCTCTTGTCTATCACTTGGTTATATGCCAAGATCTTTAGACATATTATAAAAAAATAACAAAAAGGTGGACTTTCTTTAGGCATAGAGGCTCCTTAATAAATATAAAGAAAAACTAAGATTCTGATGAATTAATATTTACTAAGCTAGGTTGTTTAAGTCTGAGGTCAAGTAAATAAGACAACCCGGGTACAGCCAATCCGATTACGTCAGTTTCTTATGACGGGATGGTCAGACATGTAGGCCATCGCCCCTTTACTGTGACGGCTACCTTAAGAACAACTATAATTATTATGACTGAACGTTAAAGCAACTAACGCCATCTTGTCAAGTGATTCAAAACAACCAATCTAGTATCAATGATTAAGATAATTAATGTGCACCATGTGGCTGCTGTTCCATAAAGCATTAAGAAGTTGCTTACACAACACACTTACCTAAAAAATGGCTTGTCTGGTTCACGACATGTAATTTCGAAGAGCTCTTTTGAATTCAAGTAGGTTACGTGCCCCCAGGACTAAAAGGGATTTTAAAGGGAAAACGAAATTCCACCCACTCAATATAATAAAAAAAAATTAAATTTTGCCTTTTTGTAAAATAACAATATTTTTTTATGAGGCTCCTTAATGAAATAAAAAAAAATTAAAAATCAATGGGGTGGTTGTTTAAGTTTTTGAAACACGTGTAATCGGACTGGCTGGCCCAAAGGGGTTTATCCTTTTTACTTGGAGGCCTCTTTTTAAAAAGACCAAGTTTGGTAGTTTCCTGGGATCTTAAATTTTTTATTTTTTTTTAAAGGGGCCTCTATAAAAGGTCGACCTTTTTTTTTTTATAAAAAGGGGCTAAATGTTAAATTACAAGTATGCCCGGGATGGGATAGACAAGAGGGAAAAACGGACCAAAAATTTCTTTTTTCGAGGAAAAGTCTTTTTTTATAAAAGCTTTGCTTGAAGTAAATCATATCTCGAGGGAAGGAAATTAAAATTTGTATACGGGGTTGTCTTAAAATTTAAAAAATTCAATTTTTATAAGAATTAGGTGCCCTTATTTAAAAGTTTCCAACAAAATGTTACTTAAAAAAAATGTTTGAAATTATCATATCTTTTAGGATATTGGTTTTCATTAAGTTTAAATAGTAATCATATTTTCGGTATAAATTTTCATTTTACTGAAAAGTTTCGTAGGTATACCTTTGATTTAGTAAAACTCTAAATTTTACCTTTAAGTAGGTACTTCACAAAGAAATTCTGACAGTGTCAACCAAACCAGAACCCAGTTTCAACTTTTGAATATTTTATTAATTTTTACAAATGTTAACAACGGAGCAAACAATACATTTAATTCAATGTTATGTTAACGGAAATTTTCATAAAAGGTTCCCTTACGTACCCTTGACCAAATGGGCGGTCTGCAAGCTGGTAAAAAAATTTCGAAAAACTGGATCTGTACTGAACTTAAAAAAAGTAAAAAAATCTTATAATAAAAATGATGCAGCCACTCTACTCGTAATGCAATCTGTTAAGGAAGACCCCATTCCATCCCTAAGGAAACGAGCTACACAACTACGGGTGTTCCAAAGAGGTACCATTTAAGAAATTTTAAAACAAAATAGGACCCGCTCCTACAAACCGCATTTGAACCAAACATTATGATGAAGATGGCGATGATGGAAAAAGGTTGGATTTCTGTTTGTGGGTAGGAAGTAAGATTTTAGGTGGTAATAGGGAATTCCATAAACTAATAATGTCCTTAGATAAGTCCACGTTTTCGACAAATAAAACTGTATCATCGCAACATGTTCGCTATTGGAATGTTGTTAATCCTTTCTTCAGAATAGCAACCTGACGTCAGTGTTTAAAAAAAGTGAATGTTTGGTGCGCAGTTTTGTACTATGGTATAATAAAACCGTATTTGTTTAAGAATACTTGTAACAAAAGTTCTTATTTATATGTTAAATACTTTTTTCCTGATCATTTGAAACAATTGCCATTAGATTATCGAGGTAACATGTACTTCGAGCAAGATGATTGCCCTGCCCATTTTGCTTGAGACGTAAAAGACTGGCTTGATTTAAAATTTGGAAAAATGTATCCGGTAAAATGGTCCAGTTTTATGGCCCCCAATATGCCCCGACCTTAAGTTAGCAGATATGTATTTGTGGGGATGCCTAAACAGTTTATGCTAATTCACTACCAAATGATAAGGACATTTTAAAACAAAGAATTATTCAAGCTGTAGAAGCAATATCCCTAGAAGAAGTGCGACGCAGTTATGGATATCCTGGAGCCCAACCGGCTTAAGCTATTTGACTTTGATCTAATTTTGTAAATTAGACCCTAGATAATTATATTCATGCATGGTTTCTATTTATCGTATTTTGTATTCTTCGTTGTTAACATTTGTAAAAATTAATAAAATATCCAAAAGTTGATACTAAGGTCTGGTTTGGTTGACACTGTCAGAATCCATTTGAGAAGTACCTATTTAAAGGTGATATTTAAAGGTTTACAAAATTAAAGGTATACCTACGAAACTTTTCAGTGAAATGCAAATTTCAACCGAAAAAAATTTACTATCCAAACCTAATAAAAACCAATATTTTGAAATATATGATAATTTTAAACTATTTTCTTAATAGCATTTTGTACTTTATTCTTGTAAAAAAAATGAATTATTAACTTTTGGGACCCCATGTGAACAATTTTTAATATCTTTCATCAGATATTTTTTCGGCTAGCAAAACTTTTTGTAAACAATGGCTTTTCTTCAAAAAATTAAATTTTGGATCCGTTTGCCCTCTTGTCTACTCCATCGCCGGACATACTGTATTTATAATTTATATATTTTCGGTCCTGCCTGTAATTTTATTTACATCCAAATAGCACATTTATAATTAAATACAATTTAAAATCTTTCTTTTAGAACTAAGTACAATCGTTAAGTGCCGTGCCTCATCCAAGGGTCCCTTAATGTAATGTAGTCTTTATACTTGCAGCGATATACGATTGTTTCTGTTTTATATCCCAGCTTTGTCTAGTGAGTTTATTTAACCTTTGTCATTTTATATTGTAGATTATAGAAGCCATCCTTAGAAACGTCAACCACTTTAACATAATTAAGTTAACAAACACCAGAGAAACCCTTATGTTTATGATAGTAAGTGCATTGTTAATGCATGTCTTACAAAATAGAAAGAAAAACTTGAGATTACCAAGTTTTTGGTGAGTTAAGTAGATTATATGTTTAGCATAACAATATAAAATTTATTTTAAAAGGGTAAGTCAAAAATATATTAACTGTAGAACCATTCTGCAAAGTGCAAAATCTTATAATGTCTTGTTAGAGTATAATAAAGACTACATACACAGAGTCAGAGCAAGTATATATCGGTAATATAATGAATGCAAGCTCAAGTTACAACAACAAAAAATATAGTCTTTGCAATACTACTCTAGTACCAACATTAAGCGAATTGAAGTATAGTTTTGTAGAATTAGTGCATTTTCAACTACGTTAGTTTAAAAATAGTGTTCTTAGATCAGCTTAGATAACAGCCCAATAAATAAACATTTTGTATTTAAAACACTTTCGACCAAGCTGTATTTTTGTAGATATTCCCATTTTAGTGTCGTAAAAATACCCTAAAAAGTACCATTGATATGAACCATTGTTTGTTTGGATTGAAGGTAAAATAGGGTAAAATACATTTTTGTGTTACGCAAAACGAAAATGAAAAGTTTGATTTACTTTCTGTTTGAAACTAAATATTTGATGACAGTATATTACAGTGTATTTAAACATGGACAAATAAAAATGGATAAAAATTTGATAATGCTAAAGGCCAAAATAAACGTAAGAGAATTGCAATATCCGAATAACTGGCTATTTTTAGCAGAGTTTATCAAGAAAAAAAGTGCCATTTTCGATGGAATGCTGGTTGCTTCTAGAGGACCTTGGACCTTTAAAATATATATGCCATCTAAACCATCAAAATATGGTCTCAAAGTTCAGTGTTTAGCTGATGCACGTATATATTATGATTATAATACCTATACAGAGTGTAACATAAATATGGAACGCTCGAAATACCTCCCACGCCGTTTATCCAATTTTTATGAAAATATGTAGAGTCCGATTTAAAGTTGAAAAGGCCACCAGCGTCATCAACATGCGTTGTTTTCTCTCACTTTAAAATTATTCCCGTTCTCGTCGCTCTGTTCCAAATTTAACAACGAATGGGTAGAACGTAGAGAGAAAAAGGCTTATTCGCGGACTCTTTTGGTTCCTGGCCTTTTTTTCTTTAAATTGGACTTTACTCATAGGTTCGAAATTACGCCGGATCAAATGGTGTGTACGTGTCGTTGCCAAGTTTACCGTTTTTTTGAAATCGAATGGAACTTCGTTTTTTTTTAAACGAAACACCCCTCATTCCGTTTTTGAGTTTTGCTAAAAATTGTGTATACTTTTTGTATAAAGTATTTTTTTCTAACGATAACAGTTTCTGAAAGAATTAGGATTAAAGTAATACTTAATGTATTTTACCTACAAATACAAGAATAAACAATACAGGAGGCAATAACTTAACAACAATAAACAAAACAAAATTAAATCAGATGCTTAAAATGTTGCCCATTTACTTCCTGGCAATAAGCTAGGTTCTGCGTAAAAGCGAAAACATTTAACAGGCTGTCAGTTTCCTCAATTCTCCTACACTCTGCTGGAGACACAATAGACCGATCGGTCGCGGTGGAAGGGTATTATACCCACTCACTTTAAACCTACCTACCTACACTCTGCTGCTATCCTTATCATTAAGGTCAGTGGGCTTGGTTTTGAAAACGACATTTTTTTGTTGGCCCCACAAGAAATAATCGAGGGGCGACAAATCCGGAGACCGAGCTGTCCCTTGATTGTGCCCCTACGTCCAATCCATCTTCCAAAAAAAACATTATTTAGATACTGCCGAACATTACGGGCATAGTGAGGTGGGGCTACATCCTGCTGAAACGATATTTCGTCACTTGCTGCTTGATTATTGCCTAAAATATCATTTTAAAATAATAAAAAAAAGTAAAGTATTACTTTTTTTAATAATGGGAAAGTTTGTCGGACGAGCCGTAGGCGAGTGTAGTAGTAAAAGAATAAATTAACACAACTTACGATTATTTGGAAATAGTTGCACAAGAGCCGGGACAATTTCATTTCTTAAAAGCTGCAGGTATCTTTCCCCATTTAACGTCTCTTCCATGAAGAATAGGCCAATTATTCTTTGACCTATTATACCAGACCAAACATTTACTTTTCGAGGGCACTGGGTGTGATTTTCGCGTTTCCAGTGAGGGTTTTCACTGGCCCAATAACGACAACTATGTCTATTAACAGTTCTATTTAAAAAAAAAGGTTGATTCGTAAGAGAAGACTATCTGGGAAACAAAATAGGGATTGGCGTTGCAGCGCTACATCATAATTTCACAAAATTGCAAGCGTCTGTCATAGTCGTCTTCTGAGAGCTCTTGTGCCAGTCTTATTTTGTAGGGATGAAACTTTTCGGTTTTTAGCAGGCGGTCTACTGACATAATATGTCATGGAAAATGTGATTTTCTTCTCCCAGTATTCTGGTAGAAAGGTGGGGATTTTTCTTTAAACTCAACAAAACGTTCAGAGCCTTATCACCATCTGTTGAACTTTTAGGTCGGCCGGAGTGTGCAGCATCTTTTACGTGTCCAGATTTACGGATTTTTTTTTAAACTTTGCTTACAGTGGATCTTGTTAACGGATTTCTGTCAGGATATTTGTCATTAAACATTTAACAAACTTCTTGTTGTGTTCTCATTCTGTCCCCATAACCCAGTATCATTAAAATTTCGATTCTTTGGGTTTCAGTTAAGTGATCCATTTTGTGTAAATAATTTGTGTAAAAATATTGACAATGTCAGATATTCCAGGTAAGCTTACATGTGCAGGTATTTGTAGGTAAAACACATTAAGTATTACTTTAATCTTGATTTTTCTAGAAACTGTTATCGTTAGAAAAAAATATTTTATACAAAAAGTATACACAATTTTAAGCAGAACTCAAAATCTAAATCAAATACAGGGTGTTCCGTTTAAAAAAACGAAGTTTCATTCGATTTCAGAAAAACGATAAACTTGGCAACGACGCGAAGCTTACCATTTGATTCGGCGTAATTTCGAACCTATGAGTAACATACCTTTATAAAAATTGGATAAACGGTGTGGGAGGTATTTCGAGCGTTCCATATTTATGTTACACTCTGTATATACTGCGGAAAAGATGGGGATGGTATCTTCATATAAGAGAAAGAAGAAAAGTATAATGTTCCAACACAAATAGTTATTCGTTTGGGCAAGCCCAGATTTGAAAGTAACCAAAATATAGCTACTGATAATTGGCATACTTTAAGGGAACTTGGAAATGTACCAAAAGCAAATAAACTAACCCTTGTTAGCACTTAAAAAAAAACAAAAAAACTTTTTTAGGAGTTTTTACCTTCCCCAAAACGTCCTGCCTTCTCCTCCGTTTATGGGTTTATAAAGGATTTAACTGTCATCAATGATGAACCACAAAAAAAACTGGACTGGGTATAATATTGTTTAACGATAAAAGCAAAGAAGGTTTGGATTCAGTTTACCAAAAATGCAGTATACAGACAGGGGCACCCTACTGGGTATATAGCAATGGACCGGACGAATTTGCGATTACCCTCTAAGCACTGCAGCCGAGGTTTGCGCGACCCACCGGCGTGCTTTCGTTCAATCCTCAGTAACTTTGTAACCACGAACGGGTTGGTATGTACTGCCGTATTTCATGTGTTTCATAATTATTTACGCATGTAGGAGATAAAATTCGCTATTGCTTATCCGAGTTTTTTTGAATCAAAACAATAATAAAATTATTGTTTTGATTCTAAGGAAAGAAAACATGTTATTTTAAAAAATCCCAACTAAAAACTAAAAAAATAATTCTACATAAAAAAATTAAGTAAAAACAATAAAAAATCTAAATAAATTAATTAATGAAGCGAGTATTCAAACAATCCACCGCCTTCCTCTAAACAATGTCCTAAGCGATCATAGAAACTTCTTCGAACATTGTTTAACATCACAGGTGTAATTGTTTAAAAAACATTGCGAATTTTTACACGCAATTCATCAAGATTCATAACGCGATTATCCCGAAAACCATAAATTTTGGATTTTGCATAATCCCAAAGAAAATAATCGTTAGGAGCCAGATCAGGAGAGCGAGCGGGCCACGGTATTGTAGCTCTCAATCCAGCAATAAGACGGTTTGGAAAAGTATTTTTTTAATAATCCAAAACCAAACGTGTATTATGTGCTGGACAGCCATCTTGTTGAAACCACACTTCATTAAATCGAGGACCTGCCAATCGTCTAATTTCTGGAACTATTTTCTGTTTCAAAAGATCCAAATATTTTTGACCAGTTAAGTTACCATCAATGAAGTATGGCCCAATAACATGTTCCCCATAAATACCGCTCCAGACATTTACCTTTTAAGGACGCTGAGTTCTAAGTTCAAAATAACTATGTAAATTTTCCTGAGACCAATAACGGGTGTGAGTGGGATTATGCCTACCATGGAGTGGAAATGTGGACTCATCAGTAAAGACAATGTTTCGAATAAAATCTTCATTTTCATTTGCCTTATTCATCATGTTTTCACAAAACTCCATTCTCCTGATTTTGTCCTCAGGATAAATTTCTTGGGTTTTTTGAACTTTGTATGAACGATACTTATTTTTTTTTAATATTCCCCTCACCGTTCTTGTACTTAAATTAACCTCATCCGCAAGCGCACGTGTTGACAAAGTTGGATTTTCATTAATTAATGCCAACAAATTAATTTCTTTCGCTTCCCGTTCCTCATTAGAGAGAAACGCACCCGTATTTTTGGAAATTATTTATAATTCTTGAAATAGTAGTAATTGCAGGGCGTGGCCTATTAGGATAATTCTCAGCAAATATATTTTTTACCCGCTGTAAAGAATTACCCTCATAATACCACTGAACAATTTTAATTTTTTCCTTAACTTGATAAATATCCATTTTAGGTTTTAGATATTAAGGATTTTTTAAAAACACACGTGTTCTTACCATAAATTCGCCAGGCGAAATAATTTTTATACATTTATAATTCCCAACAAACTGAAAATGGTGTTACTTTGTTGTTTCTTACTGAACAAAAAAGAATGCATACACAAATAGCGGACGATTGCAATTTCGTCCGGTCCATTGCTATATACCTAGTAGGGTGCCCCTGTCTGTATACTTCACTACTCGCCTTACGAGATGCTGGCCTATGGTTATTTTAAACTGTGTACTGGATATGAGTTTCCTGAATGGCTATATTATTCCTTAGGTATATCGCAATATTGATTTGTCCTTTAGCATTGGTGCACATATGAACAAGTGCATACAGAACGGAAAAGGCCATGTGAGCCGCGTTATTCTATCCTCGTGCATTGGTAAAGTAAGATTTACCGCTTAAGGGTAATGATGATGCCAAACTGGAAAGAAACGAACGGAAAACCTGCCATATTTGCCCTCGAAAAAGAAAAATAAAAACAGTATATTTAATTTATGCTGTGTTTGCAAAAAGCTTATTTGCCTTGAGTGTTCAAAGAAAATTTGCCGGAGATGTGCTGATAAAGACTAAGTGTAAGCAAAATAAACTAAAAGTTATAGCAAGTTATAGCGTAAACTTGTATTTCACGTTTTTTTAGACTTTGCGTTATACAGGGTATCCCAAAAGTAATGGGACACAGAGCAATAGCAGATTCCTTAGGTCGTAATAATGCATTTTACGTAAACTTGCCTTATTAGTTGATAATAACAAAGATACAGGGTGTTAAACTTTTAATTTTGCTTTGGTTTTTACGTAATAATTCTTTAACTAAATTTTGGATCTGGGGGTTTTTTGAGACAAGAAATTTTAATTTGTTTATGCTTTTGATGTTGCTAATAAAGGGCGCCAGCTACGGCCTACCTCACTTGTTTTAGATGTTATAACTTTTTTAAGCTTGGAATATTGACCTGTTTATTAAAAAATAAGTTACTATAAATCCCTATGCATCAAAAATGTATACTTTATTTTAGTTTCTAGGAGCAATTGTTTTCGAGATAAATGCGCTTTAAAGGACCCCGCATTTTTTTTTTAAAAAAAATGAGTTTTGGCCAATTGTTTTCAAACTTTGCATAGTTATAGTTCTTAACACGTTGATCAAAAGTCTTCTCGGGCACAAAACCCAAAAACCCCTAAAACCCCCCCAAAATTACCCTCAAAGGTCCCCTAAATCCCCAATGACTTTTGAGGGTGATTTTGGGGGTGTTGGAGGCGTTTTCGGGTTTTGTTCCCTCAAAGACTTTTGATCAGCGAGTTAAAAACTATCACTATGCAAAGTTTGAAAACGATTGGCTAAAATCCATTTTCCATAGGAAAATTGCGGGATCCTTTAAAGTGCGTTTATCTCGAAAACAGTTGCTCCTAGAGACCTAAATAAAGGATACATTTTTGATGCAGAGGGATTTAAAGTAACTTATTTTTTAATAAACAGGTCAACATTCTAAGCTTAATTAGTTATGACATCTAAAACAAGTGAGGTAGGCCGTAGCTGGCGCCCTCTAGTCAAACAATTTCTCGCCTTAAAAAACCTCCAGATCCCAAATTTTGTACCGCTATATCATTTAGTTAAAGAATTATTACAAAAAAAAAACGGTAGCAAAATTAAAAGTCTAACACCCTGTATCCTTTGTTATTATCAACTTTGGGATAAGGCAAGTTTACGTAAATTGCATTATTTTAACCTAAGGAATCTGCTGTTTTTTTTTTATCTTTATGTATATTATATCCTACGGATTATATATACATATATAAACCTAAGTACCAAAGTACCGTGAGTGCCGGGTTTTCCGGTGTTTAACCCATTTCTTCCCAGTTGTTCCGTCAACGTTGGCCAAGCACTGAAACATGCAAATGTTGCATTTCACAGCACCTTTTAGACAACGCGGTAGTGCCACCACAGACGTTATTTTTAAATAACTACTACCTAAAAGTGTCTCTCCGGCACTGGGAATCGAACCCGGATCGCCGGGCCCGCGAGCCTATACTCTGACCACTACGCTACCGGAGACACTTGTTGCTCTGTGTCCCATTCCTTTTGGGACACCTTGTATATTTTGTTTTAAAATATTACCTAAGGGTATGGTAATAACAAATATGCAGAAAACAAACGACTGTTTATTGGTTAATTTGTTTAAAATTTTTGTTTTACGAGGGTTGTGATATAAATAGAAATGCTACAGGATTAGTTAACATGATAAGAATTATTTATACATTTAGACTAAGTATACCTATTTTTTTTAAATACATGATTAGTTAAGGTATTTTTAAACCTTTTATTAAAAAAGAGGTAAATTGTTTAGTTGAAAACTAAGCTATTTTATATATGCGGTCCCAACGACCCAACGTCGTCGGTTGTGTACAAAATTGTCAAGACGTCAGTTAAATGCGTATGATGTAATTATACATAAAATCCTGTCTTATACGTTAATCAACATGAGATTATTGGTTTTGTAATTTTATAGCCTCGCTTGCTAGCTTGCTCGGCCATAAAAAAACTCGCCTAATAAATTCATGTTTTATGTATTTATATATGTTACAGACCAACTGATTAATAAGTTAAAGGAGCAATTTAATAAAAAATTTATTAAATTTCCCCTTATTATGCCAGGTTTTTATGAATAATCACCAATTAAATACTTGGTCCATAATATACCTATATACTGATAAAATACCTATTATCTTTAATGTAAATTAGGTTTGTTTACCACAAACAAACTTGCCCAGTAGGGTTTATGAGAAAAATTGTACAAGTACATAAAAAAAATGCTAATACTGCATTTTTGCCTTATTTATTACTCAATAATAAATAATTCTACAAAAAAAAGTCTAAGAACTCTTAAACAGGATGGTGCAACAAAAACGAAACAGAGGCTGTTTCTGGAAAATCACATCTCTTTTTAAAAAACCCTCTACTCGTTGATTTAATTTTTGCGGGGACACTTACCAATCAGTTATAAATATTAAAAAGCCATTGAAATTTCCTAAAAAAAGCTGTTTTTCACCTTTAAATCCTTTTACTTTTTCGTGTCCTACCTCTTTCTACTGTCTGTCATTAAAGCATTTGCTTGCATTACTCACTACTTTTTCTAAACCCTTCCTAGATTCTTCCTCACCTTATTACACCACATCCTTCCAGACCTCTTGAACCCTCCCCCTTTTCGACGCCTCCTTTTACCCTATTCCATCAAACTTTTCCTCATGGGTACCGACTGTATAACTGCTCCTATTAAACTACTTCAATGCCATTACTTCCTTTTACAAACGTTACAGAAAAAGTACTCTACTCTCGTACCACCCTTTAGAGGTATAATCGAATAAGAATAAAAGCTGGGAAAGGTTTGAGAAAAGAGGTGGGCAGTGGAAGCACATGATTTGGAGATTGATAATCACAGTTACGACTTAAGTGTCCGCTGAGGGCTTTGCGTAAGCTTGGGGAGTCTTGAGGTCAAGTAGACACAAGGAGGGGTAGAGAACGGGAAGTAGTAGTGGAAAGCTTTGCGAGAATTTAAAAAACACAAAGGCAAAATCGATAATCTTAACTGTGTATGTTGGGGCTTCAAGAGGTTTGGGAATCAGGGAGGGGGTGTAGTAGGATAAGGTAAGGGAACTGTGTAATAAGGGGTTGCGGATTGGACTTCACTGTAAAAGTTTTAAACAAGTTTAAGGTATTAGTGATATACTGCAGTTTGGCACAATGTGTGGGCCGTGGGGGATCTGTGATGAAATATGGGTGGGAGTGTAAATATAAAGAACCTGATCAAACGAGAAGTTCACAGCTTTTTCAAGTCAATAAAATTGTAAAAAACTGCATGAGTTTTATACTTCGTATTGCCCTATTAAGTGACCTAAATGAGATTATTATTGGAAAAGTAAGATGTAGTAAAAATTTTCCACACTGGGCTGTGGGTCTGAATTTATTCGAAAATATGATTAAGTAAATAATTATGCAACTTTGACAAAGTATAACCTCTACGCAAATTTTAGGTTTTATATACCAGACAAATATCCAGAAAACCAAAATGAAATAACGAAAAATAATTTGAAACAAAAATGTAATCATAAAGAAACTTGCCTGGAATTTGCTTTATGGGTAAGCATTCTATAGTATAAATACAATACAGGGATGTGCCAAATTATTTAAAATATATACAGGGTGATTCATGAGAAAATGTCAATACTTCAGGTACATAGTCAGGGTTCAAAAACAAACATAAAAGTCTATACAAATATGGGTCCGCAAGGCCTTCGTTTCATAGATACAGGATGTTCACCACAGAGCTGACATGTGCTTAGAAGCAAATGGTGGAATTTTTAAAAATTATAAAACCTAGCTTATGTTTTGCCGAACATAATTTAGGAACAATAATTTAATTGAAAATTAAAATACATATTGTTTAATTATACATTTGGTTTTATTTTTTTAAATATTTTGCTATAATAAAATCAGATGGGTCGTAATTTTTTTAAATCCAAATATGTCGAAAACGGTTGCTCATATCAACTTTAAACTAGAATAACTTTTTGACATAAAAAAAAACAAAGCAATTATTTAATTTACTTAAAAATGTAATACAGGGCCGTACCAAAAAGTTGTGATTGTTTAAAATAGTAAAAAGACGTGTAGGTGGCTCCTCCTACAAGTAAGAGCAATAAGATTGGATTCGAATCCGTCATACCAAAAAACTCCATATACCAATTTTTACTTCAATATTTACATTATCGTAGATTTTATTTAAAAAATGGAAAAATTAAATAAAAATTTTAACACCCTGTATTTCGAAAACGTAGGCCTTGCGGACTCTTATTTATATAGATTTATGTTTATTTTTAGACCCTGACTACGTACCTGAAGTATTGATATTTCTTCATGAATCACCCTGTATACGCAGATAAGGATACAGAGAATAAAGATATGAGTCAATAATGTCTAGTATCGATAAAAATTGATTAATTTATATCCTTTTTATCGGTACCCTAATGATTATCTCAATTACCATATAATAAAGATTATAGGTATGACCTCACTATACAGATAGGTAATCTATTATCTATATTATGGAATTTTTGCAATAAAAATGTGCTAGATATATGTTTTTATGAAATAAAAAGTAATTTTAATTAAAAAAGATGGTATACTTAATAAAATTTAATAAGGTAAAATAATCCGTTGATGATCAAAAGACAAATATTATACTATATATTTAAAAGCCTTATTACTTATTCAGATTAGCTAATAAATAGAAAATTAACAAACACACACAGAAAACCGGCCACCACACACTGGCGAATTTCTTATTTAAGTTACATTTTTTTTTAAATTCCCAATTGATTTCTAACATAGCAACGTAACTGAAAAGCAACGTTGCTATGTTAGAAATTTTTATTCACAATTTAATTAAAGCATACATGGGGTGCAAAAATGGGATGAAGTTTCTTTTCCGAAATTCGTAACACTCTATGGAAACAGCAGCTTTTGCAACGGTGGTCCACTGGAACATTTTTTTTTGTTTTTTCATTAGGGCATAATTCTGTCTTTATCGGAGATACACTGTTTTAAAACCCGGAAATCAACTTTGAGTCATTGCTGCCCCTCTTATATGATTTAATTAAATTCTAAATAAAGATTTTTGGCATAATACTGTCTGTAACTGAAAAATGAATCCTTAATAAAAAAAAGATTATTAAAATCAAATGGGTGGTTGGCGAGAAAGCTAAAATGGGCGCATCCAGTTATATATTTTTTTAATTTTTAAATAATTTGGCACTTGTTTTTATTTTTAAATAGAAAAAAAACACGACATTGGAGACCGAATATCTGAATATCTTGACGTTCTAATTCTTTGGGGGCGATTTTGGTTTGAATGGGAATTATCTTAACTTTTGATTTTAAAATAGAACATCCAGTACTTTTTGTAAGCGAACAAATCTGGTTTTGTGCGATTTACCCTAAAATTAAATTAAACATTATTTAAAATTTGCAAAACTGTGTTTTTTCTTTTTACTTATTTTTTCTAATTGCATTTTTTTATGTTAATAATTTTAGTCAAAAATAGTAAGGAAATAATTTTTTAAATTAAAGTAGGCTTGTTTAATATCTTATAATTATTTTTAATTAACGGACTGATTCCCCTAAAAGTTAAATTCTATATTTAAGACAGACAGGAAAACTTTAGGCCTAAAGAACATGAATCTTTTTACACATTAATTAAAAAAACATATTCCGCATAGCACTATTTAAAGACAGTTAATTTATTTCCAATGGTTGGTAATCCAAACACCTAATGTTTTAAAGTCAATTAATGAAATCGGTCATTCCCTAAGATGACTAGTCAGTACATGTATTGCCGGAAATAGTGTAAAACCTATTTGACCAAAGAACTAACTTTTCAGTAATTCCCCGGGTATATTTTTTCCAAAGTACAAAAATTTGACTAGTCATTTTAAAAAGACGGATTTAGGTTTTAACGCCGACATATACAGGGGTACATAAAGTATGGAACAAGTTCATTATTTGCTA
>JAHBCN010009801.1:0-33691 GCA_019359885.1 Listronotus oregonensis
CAGGTTCCATTATTGATGCTCAAAAATCAAAATTTTTGTCAAAACATGTATAGATCGAAAGCGATGCTTCCACTTTTGCTCATTTTTGATAGGCATTTATAAGTTTAAAAACCTTTTTTGCAAAACATGAACAGTTACCTATTGACTGCTTGAGTAATTTTGTCGTTCAGACCATATATTTTAGTACCATGCGGTAACCTTTTGTAATAAACCTTTACCGTAACATCTTTATTGTACGTTATTAGTTAAACTTACTATTTAATTAATACTACCCAGTTAAGTCGCTCTTAAGTCGTGAAAAATTAAAATAAATAAATATTCATTTTATACTGGATATTGTTTTTGTCTCAGAAACATTTCCCTAAATCTATCTTTTATAATAAAAAAACCTCTATTTCTTTTTATGATTTTTAGGCTGAACTGTTTTATCTATTTTTCTTTTATTGCCCTCAGTTGGTTTTATGTTCGGTTTTTAAGGACATAACTGTCTTTAAATGATATCACTTTTTCTCGGGCCCCCTTATCCCAAATTCTTTATGACATTCAAAGATATGAAAGTTGGTACTTTTTTCGTTTTAGCCGTGCACAATAAAACTTTTAATAATTGCATATTAAAATAAATATTCCAATACTTTCAAGAGAGAAAATAAAGTTAATGAAATAGTTTTTTTGATGATGTTTTGTTATCTAACGCAGTATTGAAGCTAATTTTCTCTTCATTGTCCAATTTTATCAGGTATTTATCGCAGGTGTGTCGTACTTTGTGTTTATTTTAGATGTTAATGTTCTTAGCAAAATGAAATGAGAAGTCCTGTAAACCCTATTTTTAAATACTGTATATAAAAATAAAAGGTTTACAGACAGTAACGGAACTTTTAGTTGGGTTTTAGTATAGGTAGTATTGCGTATTACGAATACTGTCACCTACCGTATTCCACGCCTAACCTGTATAACAGCTATTAATGTTGTACTCAGTTTTTCCTCTTTTTCGTCTGCATTTCATTAGTTTTATTCCATAAGATATAACTGATAGAATTAAAGTGCCATTGCCTTGTTTCTTCCCAAAATTTTTTGTTTAATTATTTCCTAGTATCTATTTATGTATTTTATTTTTTACAAATAAGCTCAAACTAGTCTCATTTATCTTTGAATCTTTGCAGTTTGGTTTTGTGTTTCTGTAGTAGTCTTATAGTAAAATCCATTTTTTTATGAAGATCCTAGTCACTTCATAAAGCGTCGGCATATGGTGTAAGATAATCAAGCTACACAATCTGCCAGGGCTTATCAAAGCCGGCGCTGTTTCATCATATTGTGTATACCACGATCTGCCTTATTTTATAGATATATACTCTTGTACTTTTTAATTAATAATAAATACAGAACTATCCCGCTTCTTCACAAAATGCAAATCCTAACATTTATTTAAATTATGTTACGACACAATATGAGGAAACAGCGTTAGATTGTGTGGCTTGATTATTTTACATAATTTGCCGACGCTTTATAAAGTAACAATAACAGAGTTCTTCATAAAAAGAGGGATTTCACTAAAAGACTACGATATTTCTAAGGTTTTCCCAAGGTATACTAAGAAAATAATTACTCAGTAAAAATAAATAAATAATTAGTAATTTGTACATTCTAACTTATGTTAAGTTTTTAATCACTTTGTTTATATTTCTCGGTGTTGTGTAATTAAATAATATGATAACTTCAGTTGTGTATGTACTGTCCATCAATTAAAATCCAATTTTTATATGTTTGGTCCCTCCTTAGCCTCCTTTTAAGCATTATTTGATTTTTCATTTAAATTAGGTCACAGTGGCAACTACCTTCTCTAAAAATCTTTACAACAAGCAACTCAGCAGGCAAGCAAAGGAAAAGAAATTGATGACGCTGGTACGATAATTCTCTCTCTAATCTAACCAGTCAGAACAGTATTTTCTTGTTATGTTTATTTCTGTAATAGAGGCGCCACCGAAGGTTTTCTCATTATCAAAAAATGCCTCCATTTATCTGTAAGATCCGTGACACATTACACTCAAAAGGTAATAAAGGGACTTAACAATGAGGTAGCAAGCCCCGTAAAATTAAAAGTTAGGGCGGTAGGACAACCTGTTCTCTAAAGTTATTTTTACAAAGGAACAAAATCATAGAATCGATTATTTACAAACAATTTAAGTAACGTATGTGTATTGTTAATAATAATGGAGCTTTTGAGCCATCCAGAACAATCACTCCTGTTTCATGAAATCAAAAATATCTAAAAACATAGCAGAGGTTTAACCCTAAATAATTAGAAACTGAAATATTGACATCTTATGGAAATTGCCATATAACCTACCTTTGGCTAATAGTTATAATGAGATTGTCCAAATTAAATGATGTTATACTAGCCATGGATTTGGACAAAATGCCTTACGGTCTAGCTCTCGTTAGTCGTGGCAATAGGTCGTGGGTTTGTTATTAAATATTCCTTACTACTCCCGTATCAGTGCCAGAACAAATACTAAGTTGTTAATTTGAAAAACCCTTCTGTGGTAATTTGTCACAAATTAAGAAATTGAAATTTGGGCGCCATCTACAGTTATAAAAAACAGTAATGACAAATTACCAGAAGGTGACCCCTATAGACAGGCCGAAATGAAAAAACCCGTGCCCAACATAAAATAAAAACACACTATTTAAAAACCTACGGTATTCTTTAATAGAAAAAAAAAATAGCTTAAAATGAAAGTTAATAAGGCTCACTTACAAAAGTTAACAAAAATCTTAAGCGCAAGTTTGCAAACCTTTACAACCGCTACTTACAATCAAGCTATATAATTAAGGGTTAAAATATTAAAACAAAAAGGTAATTGAGCATAGGTGGAAATATAGTTACAAGAAATTTAAAATTATATGTTACTTAATCCTAGATTTTTAAAAAAGGGTACTGCTTAATAAAAACGCTTTCAAAAAAAATAAGGTGTGCAACTTATCTGCGTGCTTCTCTACGTGGACTGAGTCAGGTCTCAAATATTAACTTCTAAACACACTGTCTGATGTTAGACTTCTTGTGCAGCTACGGACTGGTCGTTAGCAGCTAAAGGAGCTTACAAACTCCGACTCAATCAAGGAGTACTCTGGTTGTCTTGCAACAGGCTTAAAAAGGGCTCATGTGTTCGTCACGGGAGCCTCAAGGAAATCTTTCCTCCAAACTGGGTAAAGAAAGAAAGAACGTAAAGTGAAAATGAAACGGGATACGTCAAGGAAATGAAAATGAAACCGGCCTTATCTGAAACAAATATTAAATTACTAAACAGTGGAAAACAAAACGTGTCTTTTCAGGTTAGGTTTTTGACACTTTAGGAAAAGAACGGATTTATGCAAAATATTAATGAAAAGCTTAAATATGGAGGAAAACATACCTTTATAGGCTCAAGATGGAAGAAAATTAATGGTTTTCACAAAGATATCCTAAGGAGTTTTTTCCAAAACCAAAAATTTGCCTTTCGACAGCTGGGCCGGTTAGACAGAAGTGATTTTGAAAAGGTCAATCTCTCGATGTCAAACGAAAAGTGACATTTGTCTACTACAGAGGGTTTCACAATGTCGATCTGCAGTCTTCCAGAAATCGGACCGCTTACAAACCAACGATTTAAAAGTTACGTGAAATACCACTGCTTTCATCAATACTCAATGGCACGAATAGATTTGCATACCAGGAAATTACACCAATAAAAGAAATAACAACCATAAAGATTTACACTAACAAACAATGGCACGAGAGCCTCTAGGTATTGTATACTCGAAGATTTTCCCATAAATGCTTTTCAGGCTGCCGCGACCTGTTCAAACTTAAGTTTCAGCGTTTAATTCACGAGACGGCGCGCGCGTGTAAATTAACAAAATATGGCGAATGCGCTAGAAATTAATATTCGCTTTAGTAATTGAGATATATCCCCAAAAAAACAACTGTTTAAGCCTAAATGCTACTTGCACTGTTACACTGCCCTCCTCCAAAAAAATGAAAATTAAACTTGTTTTAATTTTCCTAATCAAGGAAATACCTTGGAACTTTATCCATAAGACTAAATATTCAACTAAATAACTAAATAGAAAAATGGTTATGGCGCGCACTGCGCAACATAACCAGTAACAGTGCCTTAACGATATCCAGGCGTGATCAAGGCTGAAGGGAAACGGTGAGAACGACACCAAGGGCACCTCGTACCTTCAACGTGGATGTTAATGGTGGATCTCTGGTATGTCCGGGTGACAACCCATCTGAACCCCAAAATCGGCTCACCAACAAACAAAATCACCCCCAAATACGCAGACAAAGGGCCGAAACAAAAAATAATTAAAGGTTAAGGAGAAAAAACTTTTAAGCATAAGAAAAATTTTGGTATGAACCAAGGACTTGGCCATATCCCCGGCGATTTTGTAGCAAATCACCTCGCTGAAACAGGAAATACCTGGGGAAAAATATTTAAATCTAAAAACGGATACTCCATAATTTATCCTCGTTGTCAACCCTTCGACCAACGATATTGGGGAACCTACTTGACACCAGGCTCCCTGACCTATCATGGTCTTTCACATGATTCAACCAGAGATGACCCGAAATGCGAAGCTTCCATCGCCAACACTCGTTTACCAAAAAACCCGTTAATCGAAACTCGACAACAACCAGAAAAAGAACGGTCCCTTAAGCAAAATTAATAAAAACTGGAGCATTGACGGACTCCAAAAAAAAAAATAAAAAAACCCAAAAAAGGTGAAAGTGGCGGGGAAGTCACAACTGACTATTAACACAAATGCTTCACCGAAGATCTTAAAGTGTCCACCTGGTCAAGAACAAAACACCAGAATCTGACATGCCTACTAAACCGACCATCTCTAAGCTAAAACTCATATTAAAGGATACACTCGAGTGAATGTTATCGAGGGAGGTGTTCATTTTTGTCATAGACACTTAAACTTAGGCGATAGCAAGTTACATATCAAACCGAAAATTTAATTAATCTTAAAGTTACTTTTATCCTAAGAAAAATTTACAGATCGCGATCCTAAACTAAACTATGTTACATCTTAGTCTGGTATTTAATTTACACCTAATCTAATCTAAGTTTACTGAACTAACATATTGACTGCTGAGCAAAAAATTTAACTTTAAATTTCAGCCGCAAGTCAAAATTTCTAAATTATTTACACGAACTAATTTCTTAAAGATATTATTACAGATTTATACCCTAGGCACTATAGATTGATGTACTAACTAGTATTTACAAATTGTACAAGAGATCTCTAGCAAACACTCAAGCTATCTTAACTTGACCAAAAAAAATCGTCAGTTTGCCCGAGTGCAAAAAAAACGTACGTCATCATAATGACACCTTTTTCCTAAAAGAAAATAAACAAAATGTTTGCAATTGCAAAGCCCCAAAAATGACAAAACTTAGTGCTTAACAAAGTTGTCCTGACTAAGTAGGGTCTCAAACAAGGTTCGACCGCACTAAAGAGAAACGCCTATTATTAGCTAATAATCGCAAAATTAAAGTTTTGCGAACAAAAAATAAAAGGTTTTTTTTTTTGAAAAATTTACATAAAATGTTCAAATAAACTAGAATTACTAAGGATACATTTAAGGCTCTGACAAATTAGAGATAGACCCAAAGTATGGTTTCAACTTAGAGACATGCCAAACTCCGGCATCAGTTCCATCCAAGTTGTCTAGTTCATACACTATCTTTGAACGAACTTTTCTAACCTTACACAAAACGAAGCGATCAGCTAGCTTAGCTGAAAAATCATTTGCCGCATTAGATAATACAAAATTTCTTTTCCAAACCTTTTCACCTACTTTATACTGGTGATCCCTTCTCCTAAGGTTATATTGGTGACAATTTCTCTGATACGCGGTATCAAGTTTTTTGAACTTCAGTATAAAGTAATGGAAGTTTTCTAACTCTTTAGTGTACGTAGCGCGATCGCAAGAGTTCAAGTCTATATTGCCTGCATCCACCTCATCATAGAAATCTCCTGAAACTGGGACTTTTCGTCCGAAAACAATGTAGTTGGGACTAAAATTAGTGACTTCTGAGACAGCACTTCTCAGGGCTGAGGTAATTTCTTGTATGTGAAGGTCCCAATCTTTATGTGATTCTTTAATATAACAGCGTATGGCTGCGCCAATAGTTCTATTTATCCTTTCAACGGGATTTACTTGAGGGTGGTAGCGACAATTAAACCAAACTTTTTTTATTTTATATTTATCTATGAGGTTTTTGAAAACTTTACCAGTGTGTGCTGGTGCATTATCAAGAACTAAGATACGCGGTACACCGTAAGTTAAGAAAATATTTTCCAAAAAATTAGATATATTTTGAGCAGTCGCCTGCCTTAAAGGTTGTACGATAGTATATTTGGAAAAGTAATCTGCAGCAACGACTAAAAAGGCGTTCTGTCTAGGACTACGTGGGAACGGTCCCATAACGTCTACTGCGAGTAGTTCAAAAGGAAAAGATACTTTTTTCTGTGCACCCATGAGTCCAAAACGAGAAAACTTAGGCATTTTTTGACTATGACACGTATTACATTGACGAACATATTTTAAAACATCTGATCTGACCCGTGGCCAGTAATAACATTCTTGTACTCTTTTTAAAGTTTTAAAATAACCTAAATGTGCGCCAGATGATGGGCTGTCATGACATGTTAAAAGTATATTTTTTCGCTGAGAAGCTGGAACTACGAGTTTCCATTCAGCGACATTAGTTTTTAAAGGTAATTTACAAGAAGTGTGTTTATAAATAAATCCGTCCTTAACGACAAAATGTGGAAAACTTTCTGGATCATTCAAAATCTTCTCCCTAAGAGAAATATACCAATCGTCAAGATCATCCAGAGTTACATCAAGAATGTTAACATCAGCTGTCGGCTCTGATCTCGACAAAAAATCTGGCAAAATGTGTTCTTTTCCAGGCCTATATTTTACCTCAAAGTCATACTGTTGTATTGTTGTGAGCCATCTAGCAAGTTTACCCTGAGGATTCTCAAGTTTACGAAGCCACTGAAGACTAGCGTGGTCAGTCCTTACCTGAAATTTTTGACCCTCGACATAGCAACGAAACTGTTTGAGCCCAAAAAGTAAGGCTAGAAGTTCTCTGTTGGTAGTGGAAAGATTTCTTTCGGTACGAGTAAGACTTCTACTGGCATATGCGATTACTCTATCTACACCATCTTGCACTTGCATGAGAACCGCGCCTACGCCGTATGCGCTTGCGTCACAATCTATACAAAAAGGGAGCGAAAAATCGGGTGATGTAAGAATTGGAGCCGAAACCAGCCGTTCCTTGATTTCCTTAAATGTTGCTTCTGCCTCATCTGTCCATTTGATAGGTTGATTCTTGCCACGACCTTTCAACAGGTCATTCAACGGAGAAACTAAAGTACTAAAATGGCTAACAAACCTCCTATACCATGAACACATAGACACAAAACTCTTGACTTGTGTTGTCGTCTTTGGTCGTTGACTCTCTACCATAGCCCTAACTTTATCTGGGTCTGTCCTAAGTCCAGAACCATCAACAACAAAACCTAAATATTTCAGGGATTTTCTAAAAAATTGACACTTTTCGAAATTAACTGTTAGGTTAGCATCTAATAGGCGGCGATGGACTTCTTTTAGGACTGAAATATGGTCATCGAAACTGCTTCCGAGGACAATTAAATCATCCAAGTAACAAAACACCTTTGGCTGCAATTCTGGTCCGAAAATAGAATCCATCAGTCGTTGTTGGTTTTGTGCTGCATTTGTTAACCCAAAAGGAAGTACAGTAAACTGGAACAAACCTCTAGAGCTAACAGAAAAGGCTGTCTTCTCTTTGGAACTTTCAGAAAGTGGAATCTGCCAAAAACTATGCCTCAAATCGATACTAGAGATAAACTTCGCATCTCTCAGCATGGCAAGAATGTCGTCAATGCGTGGCAACGGGTAGGAATCCTTCTTCGTGACCTGGTTTAAGAGCCTGGAATCTAAAACCAATCTAAAGGTACCGTTCTTCTTTGGAGTCATGAGAACCGGGGAATTCCATGGACTGCGAGAAGGTTCGATTACCCCTAACTTAAGCATTTCATCAACTTCCTTGTGAAGGTGTCCCATCATAAAAGGTGACAAACGATACTGCCTCTTCTTAAAAGGTTTGGCGTCGCCAGTGTCGATATCAACAACTAACTTGTCAGTTCGACCTAGCCTATCTTCCGAAGATAAATCCCTAAACATGTCAACTACTTGATCAGCACATATCTTTTGTTCAGGCATAAGAGAAACAGACAAACCCACATTGTTATCACTCTGTATATTATTTTCACTAGATACAACACAAACTGAAAAATTTTTATCTTCACTCAATATTCTCCAACTATTATTTTTAAAATTTACATTTAAAGAAAATGCTCTACAAAAATCACTACCCAAAATAAGTCCATATTTAAGAGAAGGTACTACTAAAACTTCTAAAATTTTACAAACATTGTCAAGACAGAGTGGTATTTGACAAATTCCAGTATTTTCTTGTCGTCGGCCATCAGCCACAGTTACTTTCCGTTGTATCGAATAGTCTACTGAAATTTTATATCTCTTTAGCAAATGTAGCCCTGAACTACCAATACAAGTTTGATTAGCACCACTATCTAACAATGCAACAACATTTTCATTATACAGAGAGACTGAAATGTATGGTCTGTTATCTAAAGGTTTTTGAACAAAAAGAGGGGCTGACTCTCTAAAAAAATCTCTAACTTTATCTTTCCAAGATTCCCAATCCCTTAAATCAGTTACGGGATGCACAGAAAAATTATTATTATTATTTACGGAGAGATCTTTGCTTAAAAATTTAGAATTCACAAATGACCGGCTATAAGTTTTGACTAAAGGAGTTTGTACGCGATCAGATACAACCCCATTACTTAGTTTTTTTTTATTACACGAACTGCAGTCTTTGACAGTCACGTTTTCTTTGCCACATTTAAAACAAAACCTCCTACGTGGTTCTGGGCAATTCCTGAAAACATGGCCACCTTTCTTGCAGTTAAAACATATGGCTGTGACGTTATTTCCAGACCTTTCATTACTTTTATTTTTAGAATTACCAGAGCTATTAAAGCTAGAGCTAGATGGAGACTCAGCATCTTTGAAAACAAGATCAGTTTCTAAGCAATTGGCTGCACTAGACTGTACATAACGCGACTTAATTTGTGAAACTTCATCAATTCTTTTACATAAATCAAGAAGTTCGTTAATGTTTTTAATATCCTGTAAAACCAGGGCATTGACATATCTAGGCAGTAAATTCCTTCGAATAATCTTTAGTTGCTCTATTTGGTTAGGTGACACAGATAATCTAGAAAATAAATTTAACATACTTGAAACGTACAAGTTAACTGACTCGGTTTTACCTTGGAATCTACCTTTGATTTGATCTAATAAAATCTCGTCATAATCCAAAGGCAGGAAATCTTTTAATAGTCTAGAGGTAACGTCTTGCCAAGAATTAAAACTATCCCGGTTCGCTCTAAACCAAGTAAGCGCAGGGCCTTCGAATAGATCAACACTACTCTTAAATAACTGTTCGTCTGTGACTGATCTGGCTTTAGACAATTCACTAACGCGTTCTAAAAAGGCTTTAACACTATCGCCCCCAGAAAAGGAAATACCCCATTTACACACGGGTGTACTAGAAGATACAGGTACTGAAATGGGTACGACAGTATATGTCGAACTAGCAACAGCGTTACCTAGAAGGGTTTTGCACCAGCACCGGTACTACACTTGGGTTCGTATACCTAGCACCTGGCTTTAAGTGAGGAGAAACTTTAAATAATAAAATGGTATTTAATTCCAAACATGTATTAAGCCAATCAGTTACTGACTCCGCGTGACCGTCCACGTCTACAGCAGGTACTTTAAATCTATTAATTCTATAATAAACCGAAATGAGCCTGGACCTAATCGAACGGCACACTACATCAGATTCAGTTCCAGTAAACCCTTCAACTAAAGTTTTCAATGCGGTCAGCGTTACCGTAATAAAATTCGTTTCATGCAATAAATCAAACTCATCATCTGTTAAACTTTCGAAATTACTATTATTCCTAACTAAATAACCGGAAAGAATTGTTCTTTTAACTTCTATATTATCTTTAGAACGAGTGGACAAACGAATATTCCGAATTCTGATCTCATAATCAAGTTCAGATTCAGTTAAAAGAGCAGGGTCGAGTTCACCCTCAATGGTACGCATTATAAAAAGGCAAAAACAATCTCTCTATAAAAAATAAATTTCAAAAAAATTACCAAAAAGAATTTTCAAAAAAAATTCTTGAACTCGGGTAATCTATACCCTACTAAATAATAACTGTAAGTCTATCGAAACTTACAAGTCCAATCAAAATGCTTGAGCAAAAATAAAAAATGTGAACTACTCATATGAACCAGTACGAGTCACAAAACTTCAAAAAATCCACCGTGTAATCCTACACGAGCATAAAAATTATCAAAACCCATATGCAAAAAGGAGAGAAAATAAAACCAATTATTAATAAGAATCAGCAGTAAAACATTTGAAAAAATTTTAAACTCAAACAAAAAATAATAAATGTCAGTACACCCCTGTAAAATAAAATCTCGAAAAAGAAATTTTAAAAATTAACCGATAAGTTTATTTTATGTTGGACAACCTGTATAGTAGCCACTGACTACAAGAAGTTAAAAAGGAATATTCAATTTTGCATAAATAAACTAGGTAGAATTTATTCTAACCTATACAATAAAAAAATCAGGCCTCACGTTGGCTGTGCCACTCTTATAACCTACCTTTGGCTAATAGTTATAATGAGATTGTCCAAATTAAATGATGTTATACTAGCCATGGATTTGGACAAAATGCCTTACGGTCTAGCTCTCTGTTAGTCGTGGCAATAGGTCGTGGGTTTGTTATTAAATATTCCTTACTACTCCCGTATCAGTGCCAGAACAAATACTAAGTTGTTAATTTGAAAATCCCTTCTGTGGTAATTTGTCACAAATTAAGAAATTGAAATTTGGGCGCCATCTACAGTTATAAAAAACAGTAATGACAAATTACCAGAAGGTGACCCCTATAGACAGGCCGAAATGAAAAAACCCGTGCCCAACATAAAATAAAAACACACTATTTAAAAATCTACGGTATTCTTTAATAGAAAAAAAATAGCTTAAAATGAAAGTTAATAAGGCTCACTTACAAAAGTTAACAAAGATCTTAAGCGCAAGTTTGCAAACCTTTACAACCGCTACTTACAATCAAGCTATATAATTAAGGGTTAAAATATTAAAACAAAAAGGTAATTGAGCATAGGTGGAAATAGTTACAAGAAATTTAAAATTATATGTTACTTAATCCTAGATTTTTAAAAAAAAGGGTACTGCTTAATAAAAACGCTTTAAAAAAAAGGTGTGCAACTTATCTGCGTGCTCCTCTACGTGGACTGAGTCAGGTCTCAAATATTAACTTCAAAAAACACACTGTCTGATGTTAGACTTTTTGTGCAGCTACGGACTGGTCGTTAGCAGCTAAAGGAGCTTACAAACTCCGACTCAATCAAGGAGACCTGGTTGTCTTGCAACGGGCTTAAAAGGGCTCACGTGTTCGTCACGGGAGCTAAAGGAAATCTTTCCTCCAAACTGGGTAAAGAAAGAAAGAACGTAAAGTAAAAAATGAAACGGGATACGTCAAGGAAATGAAAATGAAACCGGCCTTATCTGAAACAAATATTAAATTACTAAACAGTGGAAAACAAAACGTGTCTTTTCAGGTTAGGTTTTTGACACTTTAGGAGAAGAACGAATTTATGCAAAATATTAATGAAAAGCTTAAATATGGAGGAAAACATACCTTTATAGGCTCAAGATGGAAGAAAATTAATGGTTTTCACAAAGATATCTTAAGGATTTTTTTCCCAAAAAAACCAAAAATTGCCTTTCGACAGCCGGGCCGGTTAGACAGAAGTGATTTTGAAAAGGTCAATCTCTCGATGTCAAACGAAAAGTGACATTTGTCTACTACAGAGGGTTTCACAATGTCGATCTGCAGTCTTCCAGAAATCGGACCGCTTACAAACCAAGGATTTAAAAGTTACGTGAAATACCACTGCTTTCATCAATACCAATGGCACGAATAGATTTGCATACCAGGAAATTACACCAATAAAAGAAATAACAACCATAAAGATTTACACTAACAAACAATGGCACAAGAGCCTCTAGGTATTGTATACTCGAAGATTTTCCCATAAATGCTTTTCAGGCTTGCCGCGACCTGTTCAAACTTAAGTTTCAGCGTTTAATTCACGAGACGGCGCGCGGGGTAAATTAACAAAATATGGCGAATGCGCTAGAAATTAATATTCGCTTTAGTAATTGAGATATATCCCCAAAAAAACAACTGTTTAAGCCTAAATGCTACTTGCACTGTTACACTGTCTTAATAATGTCATAATTTAACAAAATTTTAACAAATGGACCACACTTAAGCAAAAAATAAAATCGACAATTTTAACTTTTTTCGCTAATATTTTTAGAACTCAATTTTCAAGAAAAAATTAACTACACAATCAAAATCATCCAAACTTTCCCCATTTAAACATTTTTACTATGCAAGATAGCAAAACAATTATTCCGAATTCGGGACACACTGTATACTGTTAATTTTTTTACACGGTTCCACAAGCGCTGCCAGATATTCGGAATGTCAATATTAGGTTTGCTAAATACATTCTGGTTGTTTAGAATGCTACAGCGTCTTTAATTTTTTTATCCCAGTGGGATTCTTTATAAATACTTTTGCTTCAGACCACTGTATGCGGTGTTTTTTTGACTCATGCATGTGGCAACCTTCGACCTCCACGTATTAACTAGTTTCTATTTTTTATTAACTTTAACTCTTATTTCCCAATAATATATTTCACCACATTTACAGAGAATTTGGTAAATAAACTTTTTATTTGAAATATTGTTGTCCGTCTCATCTTAGTAAAAATCCTTCTTAGAATAGTTTGAGATTTAAATACTGGCCTTCTGACGTCATTAAAAAATAGCAAAATTCCCTGTTTTATAGTTCAAAGTTATTTAGGTTAAAAAAGATTAAGGGGTTGACCTTTTTGCCTTGAGATGTGTCCCTGTGACACCGTGACAAATGCGGGTCCCCTTTACAATGGGGACCAGTTTTTACAGTGATATGTGATGGAAAAAGGGGTCGTATTAAGCTTGAAATGATGTTTATTGTGTAAGGAAACCACTTTAAATTGTAATTTTTGGATTTACAAGCACGTAACCGTATGGAAAGTGCTCCTTGCAGCACCTGAATATAAAACTAATGCATAATTTAAATAAAGATGTACGTATTAATTAAAAAATAAAAAGATTTTTATTTAAACATATAATATACACAGCTGACAATAAATTATATAAAAAATGTCGCATAAAGGAGCTTACGGTTAAAGGATGATTTTAAAATTAAAATTCATGGAGACACATCACATATATATTTTTTATCATAACGTGGGTCATTAATAAGCATTTTAAAAGAATATTAAAAAATTTTAAAGCCTAAAAAATTTAATTTCCCAACAAAAATTTCTAAAGAAAATTGTGTTCCATCCGTGCTTCAAAAACACTTTAATTTGGCGCAAGCAGAACTGAAAAATCTTTTAATGCGGCTGAAATATTAGAAATAATTCGAATAATCTTTATAATTCAACAAACAGTTTATGAAGCTGGGTGATATTTCAAATAGTAAAAAGGCCGATTACTCCCTCTTATTCCCAAGGCCCTTTTGGTTCCCGTAAATCTTGGGCAATTTTTTCCTTTCGTAAAATAGGCTTATGCTCGGGCTTATGCAACCTTCTACTGAATATAAATACCTGTTAAAAAACCCAATAAAGAATCAGGGTGTCCGTTGTCAGTGTCAAAAAATATTTTTAAAATGCCAAACTTAAGTTTGATCAAAAAGTTTTAATTATTCATTATATTGAGCAGAGAGCTTGGCCAGAAAGGGATGGGCGAAAGAGCTTAAGATTCCAAAGATATATTCATTTTGTTAAAAAAGACAGGAAAAACGCTCCTTTGAGAGAAGAGTGGTCGCCCCAAACTATCGAATCAAACCAACACAATAATTTAGTTAATATTTTGAGAAACTAACCATTTAAAGCTGTATTTACAGAAAAAAACAAAGAAAATTTTCCAGCACGCACACTGGAAGGGAAAAATTCATTTTTTTGTCAAAGTTATTTTTAAGGTAAAATTTTTTTGTATGTATGTAGAGTAGAAGAAAACCCACCTATTTTGTAAATTTTTCGGTGGATATAATTAGCTGCCCCTTGTTTTCTTTTTAAAGTTAAAATTCTGGAAATATTTTCAACTTTATAGAAGTGTTTTTGTGCGTAAAGTTTCCGAATCGACCGAGTCTTGTTAAAAGTGATTTTTGTTAACTATAGCTAAAATTCTTCAAGGTGGGTAGCTTATAATAAAATAGTTTTAAAGATTTCCTTCGATAAATTTCGATATAACAGGTAATTTAATTTCCCCTTTTTTATAAATAGATATCAAGTATTGTTTTATTTTGCGTTGACCTACCAAAAAAGCCCTTACGAGTTCCATTGTCGATAAATATTTAAATAGACAACTTAATCATTTTATAACAACATATTAAAAATTGGTTTGCTACCATGTGCACACTTTGCATATTTCTAACAGTGAATATTTACACATTTGCCTAAAATAATGTCTTGTACACCAATTCGATCAATAATCAGTGGGAAAAAGTAAACGGGATAGTGGGATATTGCAAACCATTCGCTAAATCCTACGAAAAAATTTTTTCCCAGCTCAAAACTACCGAAGCTTTTTATATGCACAGAAAAACCGAAGCAACCCCTTTTTATGCAGACAACAGCTCTCCCCTAAACGCCCCTATAACAAAAGATGAATTACTAAGCTCACTTAACTACATGACGAATGGAAGCCCGGCCGGACGACATCCCCGTTATATTCCTGATTTGAACTTCCAGAAAACGGAAAAGAATTTCTACAAAAAAACTTTACAACCAAATTTGGACCCAACATCAATTTCCTATTTGTTGGACGAAAGCAATAGTTATACCATTACCCAAGGAAGCAGGGTTCTAAATAACATCGACGGATCTAGACCAATATCACTAACGTGCGCAATGTGAAAAAGGCCTGGAAAACACCAAAATAACAGACTAATTTGGTACCAGAAAAAAAACCATAGCAGCAGAAAAAAAGTGCCTTTAGAAAACTAAGATCGGCACAAGATAACGTTATAGATTTGGGAATCAGAAGTACACGAGGCCTTTTATCAACAATCAAAAATGTATTGCTATATTTTTCGATATTAAAAAAGCCTACGATACAGGGGAGATACCAAATATTAGAAAAAAGTTAAACCCAAAAATCAATCAACATGTTAAAATTTATTCAGAATCTTCCAAGAAAGAAGCTTCCAAGTTGAATTAATCTTTCCCTTTCAGAACAGACGACCTTAGAGAAGGAAACCCACAAGGCTCAGTCCTCAGCACAACACTTTTTTAGAAAAAAAACGTCACTAAGATATTAAAACCCCCTCAAATGCAGACTTTACGCTGACGATTTAGTCTTTTAGTATTAAAGGAAAGATTTTTGGGAAACCATGCACAATATTCACAGAAAAAACCCTTTGAAACCTGGGGAAAAGGTCTCAAACGACAGGCTTCCAATTTTCCACGACAAAAACAAAATGCGTACTTTTCCAAAAAATTATGAAAACAGTACACCCGTTATTAAGGATTTATATCAGGGTAAAATTTTACGATAAAGTAAAATTTCTCGGAATGATATTCGACGATAAACCACATGGAAACCTCATATTCAAAAAACCCTTTATCGACATGAGAGTGGGTTTTTAAAATTTTAAAAGGTTTTAACCCCAGATCCCTGGGGGGGGAAAAAACACAATCCCAAAAAAATACAGAGCCTTTATTAGACCCGGCATCGATTACGGCCGGCCGCTTCGACTCAGCCCACAAACCCCGTCCTAAAAAACCTCGATCCCCCTTCATAATTCAGCCATCCGTTAGCACCGGTGCTTTCTGCATAGTCCTTAAATAGCATGCTCTGCGAAAAATGCAGAACCTCCCTAAGAACCGGAGAGCATTTTTTTTCCCTATCATACGCTTTCATCCATAAGCGCTTAACCCCAAAAAAACCCAAACCCCGGGAACACTTTTGCATCAGTTATACAAACATCTACAACAGCAAACCCCGTTCTCGTCCAGCGTTTTACGAGCGCATAAAACCATACCAATTAAAATTCCACATACAATTTCCCCCCAAAATTTTTTCAAGAAGATCCTTTTTTTCCCCTCCGTGGACTATTAAAAAAAACCCCTTGTTTACCAGATTAGAGCAATACAATAAACACGACACACCTCCAATCTTGATTAAGGCCGAATTTTCTCCCCCTTAAATAATCTGGGGGGGAATATATATATATAGATGGATCAAGTCCCACAAGGCCAGCGCCGCCGTAGGGTTTCCCCCAAACAGCACACCCCTTCTTTTTTTTTGAGCAAGTATACAAGCATTTATACAAAAGGGGAAAGTTTGCCATTCTCCAAGCCCCAATTTAGCCGGCCCGGGGGCAAACAGTTTTTTGCAGAATTTTTGGGCTTTTTTTAGCCCCCATAACCGCAATCCAAAAAAACATTCTCAAAAAAACCCCTGATAAAAAAAAATATAGAGTTCTTTTTTAAAATACAAACGGTAAAAAAAAGTGGGGTTTTTTATGGGTTCCATCACATATAGGAATAGACGGGAAAAAAACAGGCGGATAAAGCAACCCCGGATGCCAAAGAAAACACTGACTCCCCAATCGTACCCAATACTGTAAGGGAGGACCCTTTCCCCAAAAAGCTTTTTTAAACATGAAATATATCGCCGTGGCAAGAGGAGGGGGAATTCCCGACGTCGTTGCTACGGGGGAAGTAAGACCAGTGTAAAACCACGGCAGTGTAACCATCCAACCGAAAGGACCAAATTTAATAACTATAAACACAAAAACTAACAAAGTTACCTAATGAAAGAGAACCAGCCGGTATGGGGCGGTGTGCAAACCCTTAACTGTTCATATTTTAGTGGAGTGCCCAGAATTTACAGCAGCGACTTAAATATGAGCTTAAAGACTCCCTTCAGGATATTTTTAAAACAATTTAACAAACACTATAAATTTCATAAAAGATTGTGATTTATATAAGTCAATTTTAAAAAACATGTTATAATACAGTTTACAAAATGTAAATAAACTAATGTACTGTCTACGTGCAAATAACCCTTCGCGGTTGAAGCACTTTCTAAAAAAAAAATGTTTGTAGGAATCAATAATAAATACACTTATGTTGGCTAGAAGACATGTTTTTAACATCCTAAAAAAAAAGTTTGGTGAGGGGATTCTTTCTGATTGAACACTTAATTACGTATTTAATAAAACATTTCAAAATACAAGATAATGACGTTTAGTCAAAAGCGGCTTAAAAAAGAGTGCACATGTTCAAGAGTACTAGGGGTGTTTTTGCAAAAATAAGCAACGGCACAATGCGCCTATTGATTTCAAGATCAAAATAAACAAGCAGCTTTCAGAACATCAAGAAGATGAAGCCGACCAACCTTTATACGGAATAACTGTGGGCTGTCTTAAAAACTTTTTAGAAATCACTGATAGAGTTAAGAGAAAGAGGGCTAAATATTTAACACAGAAATATGAAAAATAGATTGCTCATTTTATCGGATCCACTAATATTTTCCTTCCCGAAAACTTTCAAGAAAAATTCCACCTTCCTATTTTTTCATTTATTACGTTAACCTGATATCCAGTCAAATGAAATTGCTTCATTTTCTGTGGAAACTGACACAGACTAGGATGACCCTTTTACATCTTTAGAGGATATAGATAGCGACAATAAATAATATCGATTTTTTTAATATCAATATTATTTTTAGTATCATTATTTAGAATATGACTTTATGAGATAAAAGTAAATGCAAAATAAAGTTTTATACGTAGTTTTTAATGATATTTGATTTTTTTAAATTAATACATCAAAAACAGAAATAAAAAGGTCCAATTTTAAATTTTTTAAGGAAATCACCCTGTACAAATTCACCAAATACAGATTTTTTTAAACATTTTTTTCACGCTACCTGTGTTATGTGATATAGATAAAATGCAAAAATGAATTATTTCCGCTTTTGAAAAATTCGGACCACTGTGCATCGGTTAGAACGGCACGGCGAAGAATAACGCAAATTCTGAATTGCGCTGCCACCTGGCAGCGTTAAAACCGTTTTTAACAAATGCAAAAAAAACAACGCATTGGATTTGCTCACCATTTTATTTTGGGAAAATCCAATTTTTTGGGGAAATATAATATTCCCCCGATAAAAAAAATGTTTCAGTCGTGCTATAATGGGATACTTAAGGTTACACTGTATACAGGTCTCAAGGAACAGATTTGATGAAAATATACCCAAAAGGACAGAAGTAGTGGGCGATTTTCGGTAAATTTTTGGGGGTGGCTGAGGCACAAGGACTTGGTGTGTGTTATTTATCGATGGAAGGTTTAATGCGAAGGTATATATAAAATCTTCTACAGAATATCGCTTCCTTCTGTACTGGATCGATTTGCAGAAGTTTTTTTCTTTTAGCAAAAATTTAAAAAAACTTAAGGATAAAATTTTAGAGGCAAGGGTTGCCAAATACAGAAACCTAGAAACACAAATAAAAAGACAGTGGGAAAAGAATAACGTGGGAATAAGTTACGAGGAAATACGAACGAGGAAATCCGGGGTTTGGTCCATTCGATGCCTGAAAGGCTAAACCCCTGTTTTTTGAAAAACGGGTCCGCAAAAAATATTAAATTTGTTTGGAAGGATATTTAAGTTTGTTTGAATTTATTAAATTGTGAATTAATTTATTAATTTTTTTGCTTTTTATAAAATATAAATATTTTCTTTTACCTTTTGCTCTATTTGTAGTAATTAAAAGTAAAACAAGGTAAAAAGAGCGATTTACAAAAATTGACAGAAAAGTCAAAAATTTATAAATTTTCTGCCCAAGATTTAATGGCCGCCATCACCCCCTTTTTAAACTAACTGTTTCAAAAAACTAAAAAATAAAAAAAAAAAAAACAGAAGGAAAGTGGTTAAGGCCCCCGGCTTAAAGAACCATTATTTAATTTATTTTAAATTAATGTTTATTAAAGCAATATCGTTACATATCTGGCAGGATTTATTTTATATTTTATGATAATATTTTGGCGAAGTAAACTATTCTGGCTATGTCACCTTAGCTCAGCAGGTTCTTTTTTCGATCGTCGGAACGAAATGTGTTCCCCCCAGCCACTTAGTCTTTTGATAAAACCGCGTTTTTATTTTTTTTCCTTTCCCCAAGATTACCAGTTGTTCTCTAAATATAAAATAGAAACGTTTCAAAAACTAAAAAAAAAAGGTTTTTTTTATAAAATGTTTATAAAAGATGACTAGACTATCCTTTTTTTTAATATACCCGTACTAATTAAATAAAAACACAGAAATATCCATATTAGACATCGTATGAAGAAGTAACGAATAAACGATTTAAAACAGAATTCTGTTTCGACAATAGCTTAAACGCGTAGATTTTTATTTTGATTACGCATTTTTTAAAAAAAAAAAGTAGTTACAGGGTAATCCAAAAAGAAGATATGATATTATTTATTTTTTTTTTTTAAAGGCACCCCGTATGTTTTTTTTAAATTTGGGGGTTTTCACGTTACGCTGATTACGAGAACCTATAACACTAATGGCCAAAAAAATAAGGATTTTCGTACAACAGAATACGTAAATTTTATTCGAATTTATCCGTTAATTTATAAACACGGGTTTTAATATTAAATTTTTATTGTCACATAAAATTATACATTTTTTTGACAATGCAAAATAAAATAAAACTATGTAATAAAAAAAAATAATAACAAACTATATGAAATAAATACAATAATATGCCTTTCCTAAAATAAATTTTTGACGGAAAATTTTTAAAGTACGAAAACCACCTATATTTTTACTAGCAGGAAATTTTTAAATTTTTTTTTTAGTCTTAAATTAAAGATGTACAGAGTTGGAAGATAAAGTTGAGAATTTTGTCTACTATTACTGTTTCTAAAAAGTAAATAGAAGTAAGTGTTAAATTTTTTTTTACATAAATAATTAAAAAATCAGTTTTTGGGGCGTCAGCTTTACAAAAACATCGAAGTGCTCTCTTTGTAATAAAAAAACGATACAATATTAAGAAAATTTTCCCCCAAAAATAAAAAAAAACAAATGTTATATTTTATTTAAAGCAAATAAATTTATTTTAAAATTAAACATTCATTTAATTTACAAGAGAGTACTCCACAAAAATTTTTAAAATTTAGTACACGGAAAGGATTTTAAAATTTCTTGATTTAATAATATCTGATTGAGTACTTACCCATTGAATGTTAATATATTAGTTTTACTTATATTAGAAAAAAGTGAGAGAGTTACACCATGATTTGATTTTTAAAGTATCATTCTCAATCACATCATGTAATCATATAAAGAATATATATTTTTGTTAACTTTAAAAATAGTTGTATCATCCGCAAACATTGTAAATTTTTCTTTGATTCAAAAAATATCTCATATATATATATATATATATATATATATATATATATATATATATATATATATATATATATATATATATATATATATATATATATATATATATATATATATATATATATATATAAAAAAAAAAAAGGAGGGGGAAGTTTAGACCAGTTAAAAAAAAAGGTACAAAATTTTCTTGGGTATCGGTCCAGGAGAAATTAAAGAAAAAACACCTTAGTTTAACGAGTTTTGAAAATATTTATTTTCTTCCTCAGGTCTAAATATGGAAAAAAAAAAGGAAAAAATTTAAAAAAAAATTTTCTTAATGATCACAACTCATTTACCCCCCAAAAAGCTGGTTATGTGGTGATTCTTTATTTATATACCCCCTTATCTGTCATAATAAGTGTTTTTTGTGTTTGATGGGAGGGGGTTTTTAAAACCTTTTTCCCTAAAGGGTTTTTTTTTTTATTGTATATTTAGTGTATTGAACCCAGTAAAGGGGGTTGGTTAGGGGTTTTTTGTTAACTAGGACCCAGAAAAAAAATTTTTTATGATATTTTTGTCATTCCTTTTTTAAAAATTTCAGCCCTTTTCCCAAAGCATTACCATACAATTTTCCTAGAGTTTTTTTATGTCCAGTGTAGCATAAAAGTGTTAACACAGAGTAAAAAAAAAAAAAAAAAAAAGTGGAAGGACCAACTTACATTCTTAAGTGAAGTTCAACTGAACATAAAGAGTGGTTACTTAAAAAAAATGTTAGGTTATAAAGAAGAGAAAGAAAGAAAAAATACAGAATAAAAAACAAAAGTATTAAAAAATTAATTAAGTTAACAGTTATTGTTTAAATGTTTTAGCTTGATGAAAAAGAACTATTTGAATCATTGTTTTCTTTTGTTTTAGGTTAAAATTGAGTAAGAGGGAAATGACACAAATTGTCAATGTCAGTTTTTTTATTGATCCTGTTAGAATGTTTATAGATCTCTATCATCCTAGAACCACTCTTTTTTTATAATTTGCCTCCACACACAAAATTTTTGTTTCTTCAAAATTAAAAATATGGCCAAGTTGATTACAATGTTGAGACAATGCACAAGAGTTTTTTCCAATCTACAATCACTTTTTGTTGTGTTAATCTATCTTTGAGTACTCTAGACGTTTGTCCATATAAGCCATCGCACCCCAGAGCAAGGAATACTATATATTACATTAGTTTTTTTTAAATTCATCCTTGTTTTTAAGTTTAGTAAAAAGTTTTCCTATTGTTTTAGTGTTTAAGGAATTTTTATTGAATTGTCAGAATGAAAAAATTTTGGGTATTTTAGTTCTATACTTTTTATATATGGAAAAAAATAGTAAAAAAGGAGGATTTCAAAAATCACCATTTGGGGGATTTATTTTTTTGATCCTAATCGAAAAAATAAGTTTTAAAATTTTTTTTGGAAAAGATTAAGTGTAATATGTTGAAAAGTTTTTTTTTTTATGGCCAAAATTTTGGAATTTCTTACCGGGGTTTTTAAAAAAGATCGGTGAATCATTGGAAACTATTTTGTTGCTTGTACCATAAAGCAATGAGTGCTTGCCTGCACAGCAACCAAATCACAGCCGTTGGTATCGTGGTGAAGAATGAAGTTCAAAGTGGCATGTTTAAAAAAAATCTAATAATTTGAAATTCCAATTTATAGCAACAAATTACAACAAAATCGTGTTATAAAATCACAGAATAACGATTAATCAAAATTCCTGCTATCTATAGTAAATAGAGTAATTTTTTTTTCGAAATTTAAGCAACAAAATCCTCATTTTAGAAACTTTACCAACAAATTAGTACAAATTTCAGTGATTTTTTATATTGATTTTTGTAATTTCCTTTGTTACCTGATAGAACTTTAAGGAAAGCATATCTCTTTGTATAACATTATCCTAAGAGATTTAAAACCAGACTATTAAGAAACAAAACAATTGGCAACAGGGGTATGCATCATACATATTTTACCCGTATTTACCTTTTGGCATCGTTATTGCATTACTAATAGGTACGAGAAAGATCCTTCCACCTTACTTATTTACCACTATATTTCTAATTTAAACTGGATTGTTATTGTAAAATTAATTTGTCTAACTAAATGTCTAGTTTAGACAATATAAATTAAATGGATTAGTCTAAAAAATCGTAAAATGTAGGTTTCTCCCATTTGAAAGGTATTTACGACAATTATTTGTTAACTAATCAAGGGCACCTAAATATAGGTTTTATCTAAACTTCCACCTTCAAAATATTGAGAAAAAGGGAAATTTTTAATATTTTTTGGTTTTAAAACAAAAACTATCAAAATGAGCACAATAAATAAGTATCTGAGCAATTTTTACAAGTTTTTAAAGCTCCAAAATACCTACCGTATTAAGTATTCTAAAAAAAAAGAAAGTTATAACACTATAAGAATAAAGAAATGAAAAATTTACGAAGTATTGTTTATTAAGAGTTATTTAAAGGGGGAAATAGGTGTAGTGGCTTCGAAAAATTTAATTTTTTTTCTTCATAAATCGATTTAGAACTATTTAAAAATATTCTTGAAAAAATTCAAAAGACATTTCATGCCGTTTTGAAGTTATAAGCGTGTCAGGTTCTCTCGGTGGATGGCATCGAGCACGGAGCGGCCGAGCAAGTATAAAAGTGAGATGTTAGTTTTGGAATTATAGCAGAATATTAAGGGCAAAATGAAAAGACGACAGTTTTATTTTAGTTGATGTCAAACTTACTTTTTATTTAACAACTTTTTACCGTTATTTTCAAACAAGGTTACTAAAACTTAAAATCAACAGCCCTCTATTTAAAATAAATAAATTGCTTCTTCGCCACATCTTGGTCTTGATCTTGCCTTGTGTTTTCGATGTAACTTTCATTCTTTTTTGTTTTAAAATCCATTTGTTATTTAAAGGGGTTTTTGTCACCAGAATATTCTACTAACTCCCACGTTTGGTTGTCAATCAGAGCAGAATATTCTTTCTTTATTACGCCATAGGGCACGTCAGGTCTGCTAAGAGCCCAACGATCACTGGATCTGCCTCATCAACCATAGTTACAAAACTGACCTCATAGTCTTCTAAACTTTCGGTGCTCTTTTTTTCTCTACTTCTGGTAAAGTTTGTGTAGTTTGGTTTGATGAAGATGGATGAATTGATGAAGAGTCAAAATCTTTGGTTATTTTGGTCACAATCAGGTGTTTTAAAATTATATTCTATCTGAGAAATAACTTTGCAACGTGGTTTCTGGCGCACTCGTGAGAGTCGACGATGCTTCTCCTTGAACTTCTATAACACTTCTACCAGGTTCAGTTGTTACTTTGCTTCAATTTATTCTTCTAAAAAAAAGAAAAATGCTTTTCATTTTTCTTCTGACCTCTTCTAACAGTAAACTGTTTTCTCGTTTTCAAAAATGTCACATCTCTAGCAATAAGCACTTCTTTCTTTATAGGGTCAAATAGTCGATATGCTTTGTTCGTACTATAACCAATCATGATACATGGCATAGTTTTTCTGTCCAATTTTTGCGTTTTTCTTTTGGAATGTAAGCATATGCTTTACAACCAAAAATGGAGCCCCTCTGGTTGGTTTAACCCACTCCATGCTTCTTCTGGGTTTTTTCATCCAAACATTTCGTCGGGTGATTTAGAAGATTACAGCCGTGTTCCGCTGCTTCTGCCCAGAAAATGTTGGGTAATTCTGAATCGATTAAATGATCTGGCCCAAAATTGCCCGGTTCAAACGCGCCTTTTCCGTTCTGTTCTGCTGTGTACGGTACTATCTGCTGATGTATGATACCATTGCTTCTCGAGAAATTTTCAAACGGTTATTACCGTAACTCACCACCATTATAAGTACGTAAGATTTTTATTGTTTTTCCTGTTTGATTTTCTACTAGCTTCTTGAAACTTTTGAACTGTTCGAACGCCTCACTTTTGGACTTCAAAAAAAACGCAAACGTTTTGTGACTGTAATCATCGAGAAAAGTTATCATATATCGTGAATCTACTAAACTTTTAGATTCAATCGGTCCACATAAGTCTGAGTAAATCAATTCAAGCACTCCTTTTACTACGCCAGTTGCACTCCTTAAACGGCAATCGGTGGCCTTTTCCTTGAACACAGATTTCACACTTTGAAATTAATTATTTATCGAATTTGACATCTGAAACCATACCATTTTTCAATTTGTCCAAGCTCGCATAGTTCAAGTGTCCATCATTTTTGAGTTGCTTGCAGAAACATGACATGCTAGTTCATTTGTACGTACTAAGTCCAGTTGAAATAAACCATTTTTTTTAGTGTGTTGTCGCAATTAGATGCTGCTGTGGATCACAAATTTTAAGCCTGTTAAAAACAACTGAAAGATTTCTTTAACCATTTGACTCACCGATAGTAGTTGACCTTTAAACGGAACGTAGACTGTGTTCTGAGCCTTAAGAAACACTGTATCAGAAACTGGTAATTTTACTGTACCATTTTTAGATGATGACATAACCTGGTTATTTGCAGTGCTGATCTGATACTCACTTGTGTTTTTGACATTTTTAAGCATATTAGCATCATTGGTCATATGAATGCCTTCTGGGAGTCAATAAACCACGTATTTTCAGCGTTTATACTGCTTGAAGATACTGATAACGCAGGATAACATGCAACATCTTTGATATCTTTGTGCTTGTCAAATCTTTGGCAAAATGTCCATATTTGTTACATTGGAAACAGCGCACTGACTTACCATTTCGGCTTTTACCATGAGCATTTTCTTTTAAATAATTCGGATGGTTTTTTTAAATATTCTACTGTAGTACGCTTCTAATTTGTCCTTTCTGGGTTGACATCCTGAAGTAATTTCAATTTGATGCTGGCACCTGTCACTGCAACACCACTGCTCTCGATTCCCATGATCATCGGTCGGTATTCATCTGGTAAACCAGCAAGAAGAATCACACCAATCCATTCTTCACTAATGGTGAATCCGATTTCTGAGAATTTGTGTGCGGTACTGATATTTTATTGACATACTCCTCAACTGAGTCTTCTTAACTTGGGGTAATTAATGTACGTAAAAGTCCTACCTTCCTGGTCAGTCCCTTGTCCTCAAAACCTTTGATCAAGTTATCCCAAACTTCTTTTGCAGTTTTGGCTGACTGGACATGCACATAATTAACCGTTTCTAGAAGTAAAATAATCTTACTTTTTGCTTTCAATATCTTCTTTTCATCCGTTTCTGTGCCCAAAACACAGTTCCAAAGTTCTTCATGTTCCAAATAAGTTTTTACCGTGAATTTCCATGAATCAAAATTCTCTCTTCCCTTTAATTTTTCTATGGACGGAATTCCGGTCGACATGATAACTTACTAGCGTTACTCTGGGACCGTAACCTTTTGGAATTATAGCAGAATATTAAGGGCAAAGATGAAAAATTTTGGAATTATAGCGGAATATTAAGGGCAAAGATAAAAAGACGACAGTTTAAATTTACTTGATGTCAAACTTACTTTTTATTTACACAACTGGTTTTACCTTTATTTTAAATACAAGGTTACTAAAACTTAAAACTTAACAGTTAGCAGATGTTCTTTTTTTTTCTTTTAACAATAGAGACCTTCAAAAAATTTCGTATAAGCTGATTGATTGGTAAGTTGTTTAAATTGATTGATTACTGCCTTAAATATTTTTTTCGCTTATCTTTAAACGAAACTACTTTTTTCGAATTTGCGTAACCTCCAGCTCCTACAGTTTTTAATCAATTGTTATCAAACTCAGCACATTATTTTTTAAATAAATACGCTGTATGTATTTTTAAATATATGTATATAATAACCCCAAAGACTAAATAAATTATATAAATTCCTCATGTGTTAAAAAACTATTAAAAATCACTAAAATTAGCTCCTACACCATCCCCCAAACAATCCAATAACTTTATCTAGTTTAAAAATATTAAAGAAAAAATTTACAATTACGTCACAGAATGTTATATATCCACTTTTATTAAGCAAATTCGATATTATAAATCAAATATTTATAATACAGGATGTCCGGGAAAATGTGAAAAATCTCCCGGATATAAAAAAACACGTAAAAGAATACTACAAGTTTATACAAACCTTTTTTGTTACGACCTCTTGGAGATATTGGGTTCCAAAGAGCTGCAAGGAATCGAATTTTTTAAATATATGTACCATAATTAACCACCAGGTATATTTCAATTTTATTTTAGAAGATGTAATATAAGTAAGACTCTTCAAATTACTATTAAAGGAATTATTATAAATTGCTCTTAACTGCAGGGATGGACCAGCTTAGACTCATGACCCTTTTTTTACGCCCTGTAACAATAAGAACTTAAGACAATGTTTTTACAAATTTTGACTAAAAATTAAGTACTCCTTATTCAAGTCGCTAATCCTAACCGTTTTTACAAAAACGTCACTATTATTCCTCTTAAGCTTCGTGGGTTGAATATAAAAAGAGGTATTTTTTCGGTCACCGACATAATAGTTTCAATAAAAAGTAAAACTTTAAAGTTGAACCCTCTTAAGAAGTTTTTAACTAAAAGTTTACCTTTTAGTAAAACTATTATGTTGGTGACAGAAGGAAATTCCTCTTTTTTATATTTAACCCAACAGAACCAGGAATTAGCGACATAAATAAAAAATACTAAATTTTAAGTCAATAGTTAACGGTTGGAAAAACATTGTCCAAAGTTCTTATCAATACAGGACGCAACAAAGTGGGTCATGAGTGTTACAGCTAGTCTGTCCCTGCAGCTGTAAGTATGTACAACACTTTCTTTGATAGTAGTTTGAAAAGTCTTACTCTTAAATACTCATTTAACAAAAACTTCAAGGTAGAACCTTCAGATCGAAGTGAGTGGCAACAACCCGATCTCCCCAGCACCAGTGGAGATATCATCTGGTATAAAGATGGATCCAAACCGAGCAGGGAACTGGAGCGGCCGTGTACAGTGAAATGAGAAACTCACAATTCTCCATTCCACTAAGAACACACAGGTCTGTATTTCAAACGAAAATATATGCTTTACTGCACTGTGCAAAAGAAAACAACAGATGCTTATAAAATCAAGCGGTTCTACATAATACCAAACAGTCAGGCATCACTAGGGGCACTAGCAAACCCAAGGTAACGTTAAAGCTGACATGGGAATGCCAAAGGAACTGGAAGTCCTGGAGAACGCAACAGGGTAACTCTCCTGCGAGTACCAGGACATTCGGGAATAAATACAACAAAAAGGAATGAACTAGCGAGACAAGGATCATCCACACTATACTTTGGATCAGAACCTATCATTGAAGTGACCAAAACCACAGCACGAGGGCAAACCAGGAAATGAATCCGAAACAAACACGAGGCAAACTGGGGGAGCATCAGTAGAATAAGACATGGAAAAGGCACGAAACCTAAAAGAACACAGATAGACTCCATACAACGGGGACCAAGTTGCAGAATGTGCGGCGAGGGAAAAAAAACAGCCTACCATATCCTGTGTGGATGTGAAGCGCCGAATCACAACATTATTGGACAAACAAAATGAACCCACAGGAATATATTAACCAATCAGTTTTGGGGTTATACCGACTTGTAGAAGGAACAAGACTAATGGGAGGATTGGTATAAAAGAAAAAGGGAGATAAGGCACAGAAAGCCCAAGGGGCTGCGTTGCCTCGTTAGTAAATCAAGACGGCTCCACGGGAAGAGGAAGAAGAGTCTTACTTGGTATTACATCTTATTAAAATAAAATTGAAATATACCTGGTGGTTCAAACAGTATGTCTGATTTTATTGCAGCTTTTTGGGAGCCAATATCCCCGAAAAGGAGGTCTATACGAAAAAAGTTTATTTGAACTTGAAGTATTCTTTTCACGGGTTTCTTTATACCCGAAAGATCTTTCACATTTTTCTGGACATCCTTTCTAGTGATATTGAGATACTCTCGTGTCAGATTGTTTAAGCCTTTGTAGACGTCCCAAAATGGATTCATACAGAAAAATACATTCGAAAAAGGACACTGTTCCTGCATATGTTTAGTACGTTATTAATTTCAGTATTAAAAATATGGACAAAAACTTTCTGAAAAAGGATTTTGTGGTTTTTTGAATGATGCAATAAAAACGTTTTTCGTTTTTTTTTATGTTACACTATTTAGGCGGACGTATTAATCGGGTGTCTAAATAAGAAAGGACGCCGGCTGTATCTCAGAAATGTTTAACGCACAGCGTTGGGGAAAAATATTTTTGTGAAAGTAGTCAAGAGAAATAGCTGGAAATTATTTTCAAGTTTCTCAAACTTCCGCGAGATGGCGCAACCGCAACGATAAATTAACAAACCTATTTATTCTCCAAAATTAGCTAGTATTAGGTACAATTTTGATTACATCAGTAAAAACTCTAACCAATTCTGCATCAGTTTGGTTAAGTATTTTTTGACGTATTTTCAATAAAAAGAGTGGGGAAAGATGATAAATAATGCAACTTTTAAATAGCTTTATCTTCCACATCTTTTATTAAAAGTGGTTTAAGTAGGTAATCTTTTGAAAGAAAATTTATGACTCTTTTAAATGTGTCGTCCTCTTTGATTTCGGCTAGTTTGTAGTTCACAACTGGAGAGCGTTGTTTAAGAAAACTCGGTTTTTTGAGATTTTCTCCAGAAAGTTAAATACACCGATAAATATTTTATTATATGTTTAGAAGAAAAAAACCTTTTCTCCACCGAAAACACCCTTTTGATTCCTGCATTCGTTTTCGAGTTATTTCAAAGTAACCTGTTTTTTAAACGATAATATTAACAATTAATCAAAACATCTTAGTAACAGAGTTAAAAAATAATAGAGTAAAAGAAAACATACTGGAAAATATTTTAAAGTTTGTATCGTATCCACTAGGGAACAGAAGGAACAATCGAAAACATGCGGTGGTTAGGGCATTTTTAAATCTAATTTAAATATAAGTCACGTGGGCTTAGAAATAAAAACAAGAACAAAAGATTTAAAAATCACATGACTTATTTAAGTTGACAGTTGTCAGTTCCAATCGAATTTTTAAACAGATGTTGCACTATTAGAATCTAATATCCATAAAAAAATGAGAATTCCAAATGACGTAGCATATAACATGCTAGAAGTATATTTTATATTGCCCAAATACAAAAAATGATTTGTCTAATTCTTATATAAGGGTCTGTCCCGGAGCGTTGTGGTCAGGCCTGGCTCCCGCCGGCGTCCGGGTTAATCCCGCCCCGCCGGGAATTGGTAGTAGTTATTTAAATAACGTCCGTGGTGGCACTACCGCGTTGTCTAAAATTCTTTAAATCAAATTTGCATGTTTCAGTGCTTGGACAACGTTGACGGAACAACTGGGGAAGAAATGGGTTAACACGGAAACCACACTCGTACTTTGGTACAGGTTTATATATGTTTTATAATCCCCGGTTAAATACATATATAATAATCCTTCTGGTTTAAAGAAAAAAATATTCCAATATAAGCCACCCATTCACAATATTTTCTTCAACGACTATTCTATGTCTTGTTAAGAGGTAAATGGGTACCCCTTTTCTGAGTCCCATGTTTTGTACTGTTCTCTTCGTATAATAGCTATTTTCGCGGAGATCATTCCGAACCGAAATGAAAATAGTATGTGTGTTGACATTTGTTGAATGTATTTGTAGGGTAGGCCGGTTCAAACCGGTTCGGGATGATCGCCGAAAATAGCTAATTCTCTGTTTTAATGCGCAGAGCGTATATTCTACAGGCGGCGTTGAGTTGGGGTAGCATTCGAAATAATCAGACCGTCAAACCAGAAACCTCCTGAAAAACAAGGTCCACGTGACCAACCAAAAGCCCCACGAGAAAAAAAACAACACCCTCTGTTATTTATGAAATTAAAAAAGGGCCCCCAAAATATAATTCTGCCAAAACAGGAAACATTTTTTTAAAAAATAACATTTTTTTGTAGGGTTTTTTGCCATACAATCGGCGGGAAATTTCTTCCCCAATGACTTACCTTTAATTATTTAAAAAGTATTTCCTAACACCCTGTATAATCGAATAAAAAAAGGTTTCGTGCCATAGGGCAGGATCTAATTTCCGCAACGGAAATTGGAAATCAAATTTGGGTGACTAAGCCCCGATTAACTAAAATTTTTCGGTTTCTCTAATTGGAATTTTTAATTGTACCCACTCAAGTCTTTGCTTTAAATTAATTTTTTTCCATGTGCGAAAGCCTTTGCCCCTGTCACTATCAATTAACTCTATTCCCCGGCCCCAAAAAAAATTTTGCCATTTCCAACTATTTGATATAAATTTTTCCCTTTGAGTTATACAGACATGAATGCGTTTCGTACAAAGGAGAACGAAAACCCTTTGTGGTAGTTTATTTGAAAGTTCTAAGCTTCCGAAATTATAGACATGAAAAGGGCGATCCATCTAAATTTTAAAACTTTTTTTTTGACTTTAAAAAAAAAAGTTCGGGTTGTGGGGTTTAAAAAAAATATTTTGGCGCTATAATTTTCGTGTATACAGGGTCTAACGTCAATCGGAACAAACAACGTTACATATTTTAAATGGAATACCCAGTATATTATACCATTTTATGATAGATCTTTGGACGCAAAATCAAAAATAAATTACACCTTATAGTTATTTTTCGTTTTGGGAAAAAACAAAAAAAAAAATTATATATATTTCTCTAAATTAATAAAAATAAAAATTTTTTTTCTATATTATCTTTGCAACCAAATGGGGAAACTCCCCAAATTTTGGGGCCCAAACAGGCAGTTATTCCCTTTTTTTCCAGTCCATGGCAAAATTGCGCCCCAAAAATTTTTTGGAAAAATTTAATTTGATTAAGCATGGCAGAATTGGGGCCCAAAAACAAAAAGTTTATTGTTTCTTTTTTGCATTTATTACGTCTGAAAAAAAATTGGAAAAAAATAAAAAGCCGCTTTAACAACCCCAAAATTAACCATGACCACAGAACTAAGGGCTTTTGAATTTGTCTAAAATTTTCCCTACGTAAAAGTTATTAACAAAATTTTAATAATTTTTAAAATGGTATTTATTACGGGCCCCCAAAAATCCCATTTTTGGGGCAACCAGGTAATATTTTTTTAAATGGAAATTTTAGATGGGGAAAATTTATTTTTAGGTAAATCTGTGATTTGGGGCCCAAAAGGACAAAAACCCCTTCGACGAAAATCTAATATCTTTGATTTACAAAATTTTATTAATTATTATTCTTAACATATTCTGGAATTTGAATTTTTTTCAGTTTAGTAAACTTTTAATAAAAGTTTTTTTTGGGCATATTCACTATATTTTTTTGCTTTAACCGTTGGACCGGTTGAAATCCCAAGAAATATATTTTTTTAAATTAATTTTGAGGAAAAAAATTAAAAAAATTTATTAAAATTTCCCCAAAGAACTTAATCAGTATTAAATTTTCCATTTTTAATCTTAAAGTTTTTTTTTTATTTGTGTCTAAATTTCCTAAACCTGGCAAACCTAAAGTTTTTTTTTTAAATTTGTAAAAGGGCAAAAAAATTTTTCATCAAATCTTGTATTTTTAGGTTGAATCGTTTTATAAACGTAAAGTAGACTTGAAAATAGGTAAAATTTTTTTTTACTGTATTTGTGGTACCCTGTGTAATCTGCAGATAAAAAATTTTTAAAATTATGCGTATGGTTATTTGGCCTAATTTTTATTTCTAATGGTTAATTTAGATTACTTATTAAGGATTCCCCTTAATATTTTTCATATGGCGTTAAAAATTTTTCGTTTATTATTTCTATTTTACCTAATACACTTTAAAAAATTTTAAAAAGTTAATATACACAGTAAATATGAAAAAAAAAAATTTTTACTATTTATATACAGTTAATACACAAAATTATTTTTAAAAAAAAGACACAAATTATACCTAGTTCAGCTGCTCATCCTGTAGGTTAAGAGTTTTGATGCAATGATAAAATTGCCTTTTTTTTGGGGCCCTAATAAATATTAAAATTTGTTTAAATTTCACCGGCGCCAAAAAAATTTAAAGTGTGAATGGTCATTTCTCATGCCACTTCGTGTAAAATAGCACCCCCTATGAACATTTTTTTTTTTGAAATGTTCATTTTGCTGTTTCACTAATGAAACCACAGAAGCCCATAAGTAGATTGTTTCCAGTGGTAAAAATTCTTGTACTGGGTTAAAATGGTATGGATACAGAAGCCCCCTTCTACATCACTAACCGAATCGTTGTGTATCAAGTTAAAAATAAAGACAATAAAAAATTCAAGACTTTAGTGCCATTAAAAACCCTGACTTTAAGGGGAAAAATCTTTATTAACAATTGTTTGTATCTTTAAAACATTTATTAATTCTAAGTGTCCGTACTTGACTTGTATCCTCTTCAACACCTTAAAATCGCTTCTTTAAAACCCCAATGACTTTGATCGACGCCCGACTATAATCAGCAGTTGCAGGAGTAAAAATACCGGAGCACGCCGATTTGAAAATCTTTTTTTGTATACTTTAAAAGGTTCCCCCCACTTTCTTTACAATAACCAAAAATGCCGGTCATTTATGCAATAGTTTACTTGGCCATGTTAAATTAAAAAAAATTTGAAACAGTGAAAAAAAAATTTAATTTACTTTTATTGAAACTTTATGTTGGTGACAGAAAACTTGTTTTTTTTCATATTTAATCCAAAACTTTGACACATGTAAATAAATGAGGTTTTTAAAATCGCTTGGATTAGCGACACAAATAAATAGTTACAATAGTTAAAAGGGTTTTTGAAAAACTTTGTTATCAATAAAGGGGGCCCTGAGTGTCACAGCTAGTCCGTTCTGATTGAAATGATCCCAAAACTTTTTTGATAGTTATTTAAAAAATAAAT
>JAHBCN010009802.1:0-33712 GCA_019359885.1 Listronotus oregonensis
GAGACTTTTTTAACTTTTAACAAAACAAAAAAATTTTTATGAAAAATCTTTTCTTTAACTTTTTTCTACTTACTACTTACGACATCTACACTTTTTTTTTTTTAAACGTAGTAACAAATATTGATTTAACTTTAAAAACCCCTTTTTCCTTTTTTTTTTTTTTCCCCTAAACAAAGTGTCGACATTTTTATTTAAAACCCTAACTTATAAAATGTTCCTTTAACATTTAGAAAACTTACCTCTACAATAGACAAAATACCAAAAAAAAGTATGCCATTCTCAGCACGTGAAAACAGAGATAAGTTATACTCTTATTTTGGCGTATATCCCCGCTCGGTATGCTGATTGGTTGGCATGGTATACCAGACCCCGCCGAAAGCACATTGTTCGCACGACTAAATTGCAAGACTGCCTCTAGCAGTGTATCCCAAAAAGTTACGATGGATGATCTGAGTAGCTTTCCAGTGATAGAAATTTTTCCGCCCCCTAAGAGCATGGTCTGCTAAAAGTTTAATTAAAAAAAATGGAATTTAATGTGCATGGCATTTTTTAGGACGGGAACAGTGTGAAAACGCTCTTGAGCTACTCCAAAGCCTATAAATGCTTGACTAGAAACTCACTCTAGCACGCGTGTAAAAATTATAATATGTATATGCGCTGTTTCTGAAATTAAGAACACCTTTTCATTGCAATGCAAAATCCTTAGATCAAATTTTACACCCTGGACTGCGTTTGACTTAGATTTTGAACAAGGCATTGGGCGAATCGGACATATACCACAGCGAGTCTTTAACGGTTTTTTTTAAATTCACGTGTTATGAACACGCCTTAACCTAAGAAACAAGAAACATTTTCTAGGTTAATTTTGTTAATTCATACATATTATAAAAACACAAATAAACATAAAATTATTTGAATTCTTTCGTTTTAAAAAGATTAGATGAATAATAAACAACAGTAAGTAATAAAATTATTTTTTTTATTATTAATAAAATTGTTGTTATTGGCGGCAATGTGGCCGCGCGATCTCACCTATTAATTTGTTATTAGAAAACACGTCCCTAACGGAATTTAACAAAATGAACCGCCTATTATTACCTTTTTCACCTCTTCAGCTCCAACACTATATGGATTCAAGATTGAAAGCTCTTGCAACGATTTCTAAAAAAAAAGTTAAGAGTACTAACATTTTGAACTTTTATAAATAAATGACAAAAAATTTATCGCTACAAAAACAGTAAAATGGATTTTTTTTTAAAAAAATAGAGTTGATGTTTATTTGCTTATATTACAATCTTGATTGTATTTTTTTTTAAAAAATTTTTAAAAAAATACCCTATCTAAATGGTATATGAGGTATGTGTATTTTTTTTTTTTTGTAGGTTGAGTTTTCCCCTGTAGGACAAACCACCAGCCGCCACTCAAATGCTGTATACTCCCTATTTTTTCCACTGTGTTCTCTAGTTTCGCTTGCCTAGTATTTTGTGTTTTGTTGTTTGTGGGCTTGTAAACTGTGTATATGTACCTATGTCATTGTTCTTCAGAATTCTTTAAATTCGCCTGTTACAACCTTTATGCATGGTGGTCCATTTTTGGTGCCACAATCACCAATTACGTCAAAGTTGTTCAAGTTTTTTTTTAACTATGGAAAAATTTAAATAATAAATCAATTTAGAAATTATGTTTTCTACGCAAAGTCAAAGGGGAAAATTTTAATTTAGTTTTTCTACCTTTTTTTAAAAACTATTTGCTGAAATTTTTTTCATTCTTAAAAAAATTACCACGATGCCGATGCTCCGGGGAAATGATTTCCAACGTGATTTTAGCTGAGAAAGGATCAAAGCAGGATTATTTGCTTTATAACAGCGATTTTTATAATTATGAGCAATAAGCGGACTTTATTTTTATATTTTTTTATAGAAAGAATAATTATTAAAAATATTTATGTCCCTACTCCCCCTTTCTGTTTACCCTATACATGTTCCTTTAGGTTTTTTATAATCGGAATTATTGTCGGGAACAGCAACTTGAAAAAATTAACGCGCCGTGGCATGATCCGACAAAGGGTTCCCCTGTGGACAACAAATAGGATTTTTTGCGAAGTAACCGTTTACTACTATGTATCTTTTCTCACTGTTCTTTACCACAGGTTAAAAAAAAAAAGATAAACGGGGAAAAAACGGTATCTTCCGGGAAAAAATTTCTTTAAAAAAAATATAATTTTTAAGCTCTGTTTAGTTTTTTAAAAATACAATCAACGAATTCTTGGATAGAAATAAAGTAAACAAACCTTGTTTGGAAAATATTTTTCAGGGGGGCAAGGCGGGATACTTCTTGTAAACACACGGAATGGCAACATTGATTAAACACACTAAATAACATCACTCCGTAAATAATAAATTTTCCAATGTTTATGGCAGTGCACCATAAATCCCCATTTTTATAAATCGATAATTCTTTATTTTTTAAAAATATTTTTAAACCACAAACCCATTTTTGTTTATTATTTGAAATGACAGAAAAGATATATCACTCACTTTAGATGCTAAATTCGATTGCTGTTTATCAAGTCGGTTTTCAAAACGTGTTATTGAATAATACAACCTACTGAAAGAGATAAAATGACATCCCAAGTGCCGTACAACACCCAATTTTAAAAAATTTTTTATTAATCGAATATAGCAGCTGACAAATAAACCATGTTGCCGGTGCAATCGGATCTTGGAATGACAGTTCCAATAAATTTTATATTTAAATCGATGTTGCCTATTTAACACAAAAACCAATATTTTTAAAAAAATTTTATTACATTTTCAAGATAATTTCCCGATTTTGATTTTTTATATATGGCAATTTGTTTACGTTTTTCCAGAACAAAAACAAACAGGTCACTATACCAAACACCCTGCCTACAAACGGGCGTTGCGTTAATTCTAGTCTTGCTAGGTTGCAGAACTATTTCTTATACAATATGTATATTGTATCTTTTATAGAAATAATACTTGTGTTCTTTAAATGTACATATGTGTTTTTTAAAAAATTTTTGAATTTGGTGTAATGACAATTTTAATGCGTTTCATTTTTATTAATTTTGAAACCACCCATATCTAGCAAAAAGTCCTGTTTTCTTAGAAAAACGTATTTTTACTGAGGACATTAAAACCTTTTAAACAAGGCTGCTTACATTGATATGAGAATCTAGGAATCTTGTATTTTTAATGAAAATCCTACAACAAAATAGAATAGCAGATACAAAAAACTAATCGAAATACAAAACATTGAATAATATCAGAATTAAACCAGTTTTTTATTGGGTTTTTATCGACGTAAAAGCTTATTTTTATTTTCTGGTAAAATTTTACTTTAAAATAGTTTTTGTTTTATCCTGTACCTATGTTTTAGTTATTTTTTATCTTCCATTTTAACCTTAAGGCAATTGTATTTTAAATTTTATCTTAAACATATTGTACACCACAGATAAAGTTAAAGACATAAAGAAAAGTTTTATTTTTGTCAAATATTACAATTTCCGTAACTACAACTTTTTCATTAAATCATTTTTAATTGCTGTTTTTTATTTCTAACCCCCAATATAAACTTACCCCTTATAATTAAAAATACTAAACTTCATTTAATTATAAACAATTTTTTTTGTTAAAAAGTAAACTACTCATAAAATCCGCTGTAGAACTCAAAAAAGAGGCTATAAGCTGAACTTTAATTTTGGGAGAAACCCAGCTTAGACCAAAGCATAAAGCCTCAAAAGGAGAGGAAGCTCGGTAATGCTGAGCCCGGTACCTCAAAGGAACTCCACATAAAGTGTGCAAAAACCAAAAACGGAGACTTCCAAAATAAAGGGCAATCCAAAGGCACAAAAGCTCAAGGATAAGCCTTCAAACAAAAAGATGGCCCCTGAAGGCGATAAAAAACCTAAGGACCACAAAAGGCAGATAAAGGCAAATTGCCAAAAAACGTGCCTAAAAAGAACACCGGCATCTCAATTTTCCAAAAAATTTCAACACTCAAAAGCTGCATCTGTGTGCCAATAGAAAATTTACAAGGAATAATATAAACATAGGGCTAACCCAAGAGCCCTGGGTAAATGAAGGAACGATTAGAGGACTTCCAACTCAGTCATGTAAGTTAATTTATGAAACATCTCATAAAAGGCCTCGAGCGGCTTTATTTTTTAGTAAAAATGTTAATTTTGTTCCAATTCAGAGTTTATAAAGAAAAATTGGTTGCAGCTATGGTGGAAGTACCGACTGAAGGAGGAAAAGGAACGTTATAGTTGCCTCAGCTTACTTCCCAGGAATACACAAGATCCACCACCACCCAGCGTAAAAGAACAAATAAGCGGGGAACCGAAGGAACAAACAACTTATTCTGGGTGTGATGCAAATGCGCACCAAAAATTGGGGCAGCACAGACCAAACAATAGAGTGAGTATCTGCTGGAATTTTGTCTACAAACTATGGGTTTATAACCGGGGGAAATAAACCCACCTTTATGAATGCGATTAGGAAAGGGTACTAGACTTAACCCTAGCTACGCCATTCATAACTAACCAAATTGAAACTGGCAAGTTTCCAATGACCTATCTATGTCGGACCATATGCACATACGATTTGACATAGCGGCGACAGCGAAATGCCTGGATGAATACCGAGTGCCCAAACTGACATTGGCCCAAAAGGGAAATTCTAAAGTCAGATTGAGGGGTTACCTTCATCCATAACAACTATTGAAGAACTTGACGCAGCCTCCATTAAAGAGGAACACTTGATCTCTTTATATGAAAAAAGCTGCCCGGTAAAACGAAAGGGAACCTCGAGAGATGTTCCCTGGTGGAACAGGGGGCTTGACCGACTAAAGGTTGAATCTAGGGAAAACCTTTAATGTAGCAAAAACATCGGGCAACTGGGACAACTATCACAGAGCCCTTACTGAATATAACAAAGAATTGGGGAAAACTAAAGGAAAACATGGAGAACGTTCTGGGAAGGGGTAAATGATCTTACCCCGGCAGTGCGACTCCAAAGGTCCTAGCACGAGACCACTCAAACGGAATTGGACTACTTAAAGACAGACCAATGACAGCTATGCTGAGACTCAAGGGAAAGTTTGGAGTTTTTTTAAAAAACCCCCTTCCCAGGATCTACCATCATAGAAGATAACCAAATCAGGAAAACCCAACATGGGACGAACCACGCCCCAGCAAAGCAGGAAAAGCCTAGCAGGAAAATCTTCACAGATAATAAAATAAAATGGGCGGGTTAAACTTCCAACCCTATAAATCCCCAGGTATGGATGGCATATTTCCAGCCCTGCTACAGCAGGGCATAGAGGAAATACTACCGAACCTCAAAGCAATATTTAAAGCCAGTTACATACGGGCTACATACCACAAAACTGGAGGGAAAATTAAATGGCGTTCATACCAAAGGCCGGTCGGCGTCCTATGGATGAGCCGAAGTCCTATCGCCCCATTGCTTATTTTTTTTTCCCTTAAAAATATGGAGAAAATAATCGACCAGCATATAAGAAGCGAATTTATCTCGAAAGCTCCACTGCATCCAAAACAATTTGCCTACCAACCGGCAAAATCAACGATCAATGCTCTACAATGTCTAGTCAGAGACTAGAAAAGACATTCGATGAAAAAGAAGCGGCTAGTGTGCATTTCTTGATATAGAGGGTGCGTTTGATAACACCTCATTCGAATCCATACAAAGAGCAGCAGAATCAAGGGACATTGAACCCTCAACGATTAAATGGATCAAAGCCAAGAAAGGGCCGCAAAATCAGCTCTGCTATGGGGGACGCGACTGCAATGGTCAGAGCGGAAAAGGGGGTTTCCACGGGGTGGAGTACTATCCCCCCTGCTCTGGCCCCAGTGGTTGTTTGGCTTCTGGCGGAGTTCAGAAAGGGGCTTCGATGTAAAAGGCTACGCAGACGACCTCGTAATCACCATCAGGGGCAGGCATGGGCATATTATCTGCTCGCATGCAAGGGGCCCCTAAACTTGGTTGAGAACTGGTGCTCAACGGAAGGGCTAAATGTCAACCCAAAAAAAAAATTATAATCCCGTTTAAAAAAAGGAGGAAAACAAGGTTTATAGCCCCTTTTTTTTAAAAGGGTTTTTAAAAAACCCGGAAAAAACTAATTGGCCCCCCCGTTGGGCCCGCAGACTATGTGGTAAAACATGGGGTCTAAAACCCAAAATGATCTACTGGTCATACTTACAGTTGTAATACCTATAGTTACATGCCTCACTGGTCTGGTGGCCAAAAACAGAGGAAAAACTACACAAGGAAAGTTTCTGAAACTGCAGAGACCCCTGTCTGGGGTTAGGACAATGAAACTTGCCCAACGGCAGCTCTGGAAAAAGGAACCCCCTTTCCCCCTGCCTGCACAAAAGAGGCGATACGAGTGCCCCCAGAGTAATAACACAAAGTAAAGTCAGGAGACCTGACTGGTCACCTTAAAATTTTGGAAAAATCAAGATTGAAGCTCTGACCAAACCCACGGACATAATGCCTATGTGGGGACTTCCGGGTCTTTTGAAGTGGTTATTCAAGACCGCCAAACTATGAGTGTGAAGGAACCAAAGCATAAAAAAGGCTCACTTGTCTGGTACACTGATGAATCAAAGATGGAAAAAGGGGGTTGGAGCGGTGTCTTTGGACCTAGATGCAGACTATCAAAGTCCCCGGCAAGGCTCCCCCTCCCAATTCCTTTTTTCCCCCAAAAAAGGCCTGGGGGAAATTTTTTTCCAAAATGCAAATTGATTCATGCTTTTTTAACTCAAAGCTACCTGGGAATGCCGACAATCACTAAACCAACTGGAAAAACACAACAGAGTTACTCTGGGTGGGTACCAGGACATGGGAGTGGAGGGCAATGACTTCCGATCAACTCGCCAAGGAAGGGCACAGAGACCATTCTATGGACCTGAGCCTTTCTGTGGCACCACTAGAGCCACCTCTACGAGGAACTCAGGACAGGGGAAAAAAAGTAAAAAGAGACTTACTGGAACAACATCCCAGGACAAAGGCAGGCGAAAAGATTTATTTCGCATTCACCTAAGTACACAAAGAAGCTACTGGAACTTCAAAAAAATGAACTTAAACTGGTTACCGACTTCCTAACGGGAACATGGCCATTGGAGGTATCACCTCAAAAAAATGGGAAAGACTGAGGATGAACAATGTCGGTTTTGTCACGAGGCAAACGAAACTGCGGAACACATTCTCTGTGAATGCAGAGAACTGACCCGACAACGGCTTAAATACCTCGAAGGGGTATATCCTATCCTAGAGATATTATTCAGCTTGCACCGCGTAGTATCCTGAACTTGCTAAAGGTATAGGAATTACCGGGCACTAAACAACGAAGGGTATTCACAAAAGATCTCTTTAGGTCGAAGTGAAGGAGGGCTACACTAGAGGGCCCGGGGCCCCGTTTATTACAATACAATACAATACAATACAAACTACTCATAAGAGGAGGTAAATCTATTATTTAAAGGGTGAACATAAAGGAAAAGGAAAAATAAAAGAAGAGTGCATTCAGTAAAATATATTTTATATACAGAAAAAATGAAACATATAATACCATAGATGTTGAAGCATATAACTGTGTAAAACCTTTTGCAGTTTAAATTCCTGTAACTTACCGGCAGACTTTAATCTTTTTTCTAAAGTCGTTTGCGTTATCAATTTCTGGAGCAATAACTTCTACGCTGTTATATACTTCTAGGCGGTCTAAAACTTCACCCTCTTTACCGCTATTTGATCGTCCCATTCGGTATTCGCTAGTTTCGTTTAAGTTTACAATTAATCTGCAAGCACAAAAAATATCCTAAGAACTTAGTTTTTTAAATATATTTCCATATTTTTGTTTTTACAAACACAAATCATAAATAAAACAAAATTAATATACTTATGTTATCAAATGTACGATACGAAGTTGAGGTCTTTATTTTTTTCTTAATTTTAAGTAAATAAAACGAAATACCGAGTATCGTATTAAAAGAAATAAAACTAATTTGAATATTAAATATTAAGGAAAAAAGATAAAAAGTAGGCACAACACAGTAAAAAATAGTTATATAATACCACTAACATAGAACTTTTGGGTTTAAAAAATTAAGTAATTCCAAAGAATCACCATGGTGGTGCCTATTCTTTAAAAATTATGTGTATAATAGAAAGTACAGTCCCTTTTATTTTTAAAATATTTGAATATTGTTATTTGTTTTAAAGTGTTAGACAATGTTATGGTTTTAATAACACTAAATATAATCTTGGACTTTCGTATTTGCTTAATTGATACACAATGTTTGGTTAGTTTTAAGTAATTACTTGAAAACGGTTGGAGATACATCACTAACTGAAACGTTGGGTTAATTAAAAAAATAAAGAAACGGAAGCCCAAATTTTAATGTTATTGTTATTTGTGTTATAGACGTATACAAGCTTTTTGGGCAATATAATATTGGCAAAGTATTAAAAAATATATTATACTCTTTGTTTTTTTCTTGAAATTTTAAAGTTAACTTTCGATTTATTAAAAGTCACATCAGCTTTCTTATTTTAAAAGGAAAACCCCAAATTTTATTTTTTTTTACGATATTTTATAGTGAAAGTATAAAATAATTATAAGTTAAGTTAATATTTGACTGCACTACTAGCACTTCAAATTTTGTTGTTTTTTTGTGTTGAGTAATGTATACTTATTTCGCAAAAAAATCGGGAAATTTTGTAGTATTCAGAATAATAAAGTATGGTATGCTTAAATACTACTCACTTTACTAAAGTACCCTATCTGTAGTCTACATTGTAAATCAATCGATCCCTATGGGGAAATTTAAAGCGGCAAATCTTGCAATAGCCTCTTGATGCCGCATAGAGGAATTGGTCGGATGGGTCCAAATTTTGGAATAGGAAGTAACGCTTCATCAATGGACACCGTATTCATCAAGCAGTTTTTGAAAGAATCTCCCAATCCATCATGTGCTAGGCAGTCTACAATCCTCCAGCCAATTCCGGCTGTAAAATATCTTGTATAATACATATCTTTTAAAAAAAAAAATACCTAAATTTAAAAAAATAAAATTACTTTCCATATAAGTGGTTTTTTAAAAAAATAGAATGATTAAAAAAATGTTATAAAACTTTAAATGTGATTTTGGCCTTTTTTAAAATGTTTTGATTTTTTTAACCCCCTTTAAATAAATTTTATACACAAAAAATAATTTTATTATTTTCGGGGAAATACATGCAAATATTACCGATAATTTTTAAAACTTGTTATTTATAATTCAAATTGTATAACAAGCTCGAATAAAATTTCTGGTTAATTTTTAGGGAAACGTTTTTAGGGAAATTTTCAAATGGAAAATATGGGAGTATTATACTTTTAAAAAGGGTTTTTTTTTCGTCATACAATTTTCAATTTTATGGAACAAATTAAAACTATAACTGAAATCGTTTTTAATTACGTTATCTATTTCTTCATCGTGTACATGACCAAATCGACTTATTTTGACGTTTCTAATTGACAATACAAACAAACAGGTTCGATTGTTCTGTGTTTGTAAGTAAGTGGAAATACCACGCTGTCTAGGCAACGTGAAATTTCAGCTGAATTTTTTATTTTTAACGTGTTTTATAGGAAAATTTATACATAAGTGAAATATTCAAGCTAATTTTAATAATTATTTTTAAAATAAAGCAATATAGGCTTAAATATTAAACCAAAAAGATTTTTACCCGGTAATGTTGATTTAACAGTTAGAAGAACCGTTTCTCCAACTTCAACTGTACTATCAATCTTTCTTCATTGCTTTCGGGATTAATCTCCATCCAAGCTCTTGCTGCAGACATTGCTTCTTTTAGTTCTTCTTCCAATTCTTTTCATTTAAATCTTTTGACCATCCCTCATCCATTAAGCGCCCTACCCTATAAATAATATTTAAATAACATTAACAAAAGTAATACAGGTTGTCAATTTGAAAACTTCCTACCCTAAATATCTTTGTTGCAGTTATGAATATGAAAAATCCGAAAGAAACATTAATTTTATTTGTAAGGGAGACACTTTAAACTTTAACATTAACGTTTTTTTCTCAAATTTCCCTGCCTTCAATCAAAAGGTAATCTAATAAAATTTCGATGGTACTACGAGTATCCATTTAATTTGCGTTTATTTAATGACTTATCAATGACTTGAAATTTCACAAAAAGCCTTGCTATTCTATTAACAAATTCTAAAAATACCTTGTTTTCTAACAAAAAAAAACATAATCAGCAAATTTAAAAGATGTAGTCAAAACAGGAATATTATCGATAATTCGCTTTTGCTTGTTGGGCTATTCAGTGATAACTTTTATTAAGTGCATAAAGTGTGAGAATGGTTTATTCTTTTTAAGAAAGAACTAAAATTATTTTTATTTATAAAGAGGTTGGAAAGTTCGCACGAAGAACGGCATTGTTTTTTAATAAAAGAAATCGAAATCGTGAAGAAAGTCACAGATATGTGCTGGATTTGGTGACAAAGTTCTCCGAACAGAAATAACCTACAAGTGATGAATTAAAGAGTTCAAATTGGGGTTTAGGATTATTTGCTGCAGAGCTTACCAGCTCTTTGCAGACAGTAGCATAACAGACAGGAATATTACACGAGACTCTAAGAAAATCACTGAAAATGCATAAACTCCATCCATACAAAATGCAGATACTTCAAGAACTCTATGACGATTATTTTGATAGAAAAATGAAGTTTTATGAATTCATGAGTCGTCAAGTCCACGCCATTCTAATATTCTGCCAAATATCTGTTTCAAGGATAAATGTTCGTTTTTCTAAATGGAAAGGTTAACAAACAAAATTGTCGATATTGGAGAGACGAAAACTCGCATATTTTTCAAGAAGGACATACACAATATCGGTTGACATGCCTATCTGGATGTAGTTTATAAAATAACTGTGCTGTACTACTAGCGCACCTAACGTTTTCATAATAAAGTTTTATTATCGATACTCTTTCCGCCGTTAAGTAAACCATTTATAGAGAAGAAAAAGGATTATAATCGAAATTATCACAGACAAAATCCTGTGAGATACTAAATTTACATAAATTTAATGTAAATAAGTGCCAAAGAAAGATAAAAAACTAACTGCATTATTTATAATTTTTTACACAAGCATCGAATTCCATAGCAGAAATAACTGCTAACCTTGGACTGATAATATTCTAAACAAGACACTGACAATACTTTTATAATTTTAAAGCATAAGTAAAAAAGTATTCGCATTTTATTAAGTGATAAAAAAGTGAAATTTAATGCTTCCTTACTTTTTAAGTTGGATAGGACAGGATTTAAAAAAAAGAACACTAAATAAAAAATAGTACTAAAAGTGAAAAAGCGTTACTTTCGATTATAGGCCAATTGTGTTTATAAACCGTATTTTCTTGAAAATTACTGCTTCAAATTCAAAAAACTAGAAAGCGTTGAAAAGAGGATTCGATTATCTTAAAAATGAGGTATCAGTCGACCCCCTTTCCCATTTAAAAATTTAGGAGTAAAGCTCACTCCCTTAGGAGGTTGAAGTGACAGGGTTAAAGATAAGCGCAAAATGTGTTTTCCTTAAAATAAAATTCGACGGGTCCGAGTGATTTTTTCCTAACAACCATAGATATGAGAAATCGGCCTTGTTTCGTTTTCATTGGCCCACCCTGTATATTAGGTTTTCAGTAAGCCGTGCTGAATGTTTCATGGAAATAAATTACTTTTATTGTACTTTATTTTTAGGTAGAACAACTACTTTAATCAAAAATGTTTGGTGTATGTTATGGTTTTTATATTTATATTTATGATATTAACCAGCAGGTGTGTATAATATTTCATACGGCACTTTACGTTGTACTATTTTAGGTTTAACTGTTTTTCATCGGAGGTAATAAAATTACTGAAATTAGTCTTGCAAATATTAAAAGGAAACATACATCGAATGTAACGGCTAAATCGTTAATGTAGTAAATTCCATAGATATTTAATGTTTATGCAATAATCTATCTAAAGCTTAAAGACAGGAAGAAATAAGAATAAGTGTTACAACTATTTACAACTCTTTCGTTCTAATTGGAGTAATAAAAAATATATCATATCATGTGCGTGGGCAAGTGAGATTGACTGAAAATAATATGCTTTACCAAAAATGTAATTATAATTTCTCTTTTATACCGCTTCTTTTACGGCAATTTATGTCGAAACGGAATGGCTTAAAAAAACTATATTTAATATATATATATATATATATATATATATATATATATATATATATATATATATATATATATATATATATATATATATATATATATATATATATATATATATATATATATATATATATATATATATATATATATATATATATTATATAATATATATATATATATATATAAAATATAAAATATAATATATATTATATATATATATATATATATATATATAATATATATATATATAATATTAAAAACTTTTGATGGCAATCACTTTTGCTTCTGAAATAACTTAAAATTCACCAAGTCACATTTGACAGATAATGTATGTCAATTGTCAAATTCGTTATTTTGTAAAAAAATATTTAAAAAATGGGTCAATTTGTGAAAATTTCGAAAAATGTTACAAAAAAATTATGTTCCTAATAACATTTTACGGCTATGTACCGATTTTGAGCGAGAAATATTGATATTCAAAAATTTTCACATGTACGTATTTTTTCATTCGCCCCCTTACTGGCTGCTTCGAAAACATATAAAACGCTTTAAAGCACTATTAAAGCAGTCACAACATTACTTATTGTGCTAATAACATTAGTAGGAAACTTGAATCATCAAATGCCATTGCAAGATGTATGAAACTTACATCTCCATGTGCCTTCCTTCGTTTTCCATACATTTTTCGGTTGGGCGGTTAAATTGCCTGACAGCATTTAGTAGGAATTGCCTCGGTATATTTGCACATATATCCCATATAACATTTTCCAGATGATCAGCATTTTGGAAAGGCCCCCTTTTATACACTTTTTCTTTCAAATATCCCCAAAGGAAAAGTCCATTATGGTTTAATCTGACCAAGGGAATTCAGAAAATCTCCCGATCCATTTCCCTCTGAACAAGATGTTTAGAAATTCAATGACTTCAGCAGTAGAATGAATTGATGTTCCATCTTGTTGAAAAACCAAACGTGACCTTTCGTTCAATGGCGTTTCATCTACAAATGGTGTAATTTCTTGTTGTAAGAAATTTAAGTATCTTTCGGCATTTAAATTTTGTCTAAAAAAATAAGGCCCAATCACTTTGCCATTAAAAATGCCACACCACACATTAGTTTTAAAAGAATATTGGTCTCTACACTCTATTATAAAATTGGGATTTTAATCAGCCCACCAACGGCAGTTCTAAGATGATGCCGTTCCATTGGAGGTGAAAATGGCTTCGTCCGTGAACATAATATATCTTGAAAAATGTATGTTGTCTTCAATCTCACCTTGTATCCGCACACAAAAATCAAATCTTGGGATAAAATCTCTTTCTTTTAACGTGTTAATAAATTTAGGCTTATATGGGTAATAGCGGTGTTTTTTTAAAATTCTCCTTACAGTTGTATTTTCTGCATTTGTCCTTTACGAAATACTAGCCACAGAAGTCACCTTATGCTCCACAACATCTAGCAAAATATCTTCTTCCTTTTCGGCGATTTTCCATGCACAATGTGCTTTTTTTAAATTATTGTTTACTGAACCACTATTCTTGAATTTAGACATAATTTTGCCGACCGTCGCACAGTGCTTCGAATAGATGGGCTAATGGGACAAAAATCACTGATACTGTTGTACTGTTCAGAATTGAATAAAATAAAAACGATTTAGTAGGTACTACCTTAGGCTATAAATAGTGCATACAAAGTAAGTTCAAAACTTAAGCGGAAGAGACGAGGGTGAGACGGAAAGCACAGATACTATAAAATATTAAATGTAGCAAAACATCTAAACTATTTGGATTTCTCTTTGTCAAATATCTTCAAAAATATACATGGTGTGCCAAAATTAGTAGTTCATTCTTAAATTTTTATCTATCGATAAAAAAATGCAAATGGGGCAGCAAGGTTGTTAATAAAAAACGATCATTTAAAACTACTACAAGAACTGTTTATTTATAAATGTATTATTTATTTTAAATTATAAACATTATTTTACTCTAAAAAAAATACTAAATATCAATATGCAAATAAACATATAATACGAAATATTTATGTAGGCTAGGACTAGGATTTTAAAATTTCCCTGTAAACAAAAAAAACCGTACTTGCATGTCAAAATAAGATTTTTACTTGTTATGTCTCTGTCTATTAATTTTAAAATACTTGTAACTGTATGCTGCAGAAATTCCTGTAATTTCAGCTCCTTGTTCTGTAGCAATAATATCTTTTGGAAGCAGTTTATTTCTAAACTGACATAGCTTGTAGTAGCTTGGTAAATCTTCTGAATGTAAATTATTTATAACTGTCCTGAGCAAATGATAATTTCTCTGAGAAAAATCTAAATCCAGATAAAGCGCTAAGGTTTCATGTAATGTCAAGGATTTCCCTCGAATTTCTTGAGCACCGAATCGGGATTCACTGATTTTTGAAGACTGCTGAACCGCAAAAGAAAGTTCTTCTAAGGTGTAATTGGCAACCAATTCAGCAACTCGCCTCTGTTTTGTTTTATTACTTGATTCTTCAAAAGGCATTTGAGGTCTACCGCGGCTGGTGCTTGCTTGAGGCAAAATGTTGACTTTAGCAAGTTGTTGTCGTAATATTAGAGATTTAAGAGATTTACTTAGATATATTCCATGATCACGCCATTTAGATTCTTGTTTAAAAAACTTATCTTTTTTTCTACAATTTTTCTGTCAGTTCTTATTAATTCTAGCGCAAAAAATGTGAGTAGTTGGGGAAACTTCCTGTCTCAACTTTTTTCAGGGGATTTTAATTTGGAGTAGTTCTAAAATTGTTTGGAATAAACCATTTATTTTTTGTTTTTTGGGTAGCAAGATCCATGTTTAAAATAAATCTTGATTTGTAATTTTGCTCGTTTAATCTAAAAAATAAAACTTCACTATTAAGCGCAACTTTGCGCAAAAAAGGACTTATATTTTAGGATGTAGAATTGTTTAAACTACTAAATAAGAAAAAAATTGGCTAGATCGTTTTTAAGGTCATTTACGAAAAACTTGGTTGAAGAAGAAAGAAAAAATATTTTATAACAAACTGCAAGAAAAGGATGAAAGACTAAGAAGTAATTTACATACCTTGATCAATATTTGCCATATTCTACTAGTAAAAATATTAACCTTTTAAATTTCACTAATTCGGTAGTTTAAGCAGATAACACTAGGTCAAACCTGACTGAAATAAATTTGGAATTTTATCAATGTGGACTTTATCAAACCTTAACTGATAACCAGCTGAATATAAAAAAAAGTTTTGGACATTTTTATATACAGGATGTAGTGTTGTTTCAATTTATTTCATAGGTGTTTAAAGATTTGCCTTTTTGATTTTTGATTTTTGTCCATTGTTCGAATCACTGTGCGTCGTTTGGGAAATAAATCTTTCAGCATGTCTGGCATTAAAAATATCGGCAATAGCTCTATTTGTACGGTGTTCACCATGAATTAAAACTATTTCAACCTTTTCTGCGGTTGTAAGCATCTTCAGAAATCAACGAAAATAACAATAATTAATATTTTTTAATAAACTGTCAATTTCACATTTTGCCTTCATTCGCGAGTTAAATGAGGAGTTCGACGAAGTATGTTTTAAAAAACTTTTATTTACTAAAAAGGCCTAAACTTAACTTAATAACTTATAATATTATTCTAAAACTAAGGTGAACAATTAATACCGAACAGCATAAAGCTTTGACACGAAATTAATGTTACCGAACTAATTACATGATTGCTTTTATAATATAAAATATACATAGTCAGCATTTATATAGTTATAATTTATATGGTAAACAGTTATTCTGTGTTAAGGGATATTACTCCTCCACCCTGAGTTCTTTCAACGTCCTCGTTGATGATTTTCTCGATTGTTTTAATGGGGATGGCTTTTAAGAGTTTATGCTTCTTCCACTGATATATAACAATACTTAAACTACATACAAAAATAATGCTTATAATTGAAAATATAAAATAGTAATGTGTTTGTGGCTGGAGGGTTAGATTTTCGAATTTAATCGGTTCTAAAAGATCTTCTTGGATTTTTGTTGGGTCTTCCAGGTGTCTGATTTAGAGATTTATGAAAAAATTAGTTTGCTTAAGAATTGTTGCCTCTGGATATGTGGTTGAAATGTTGTTTATTACTAAAGAGTATTTTCTTTGGTTGACGATGACGTCACACTGGCTTTGAATAAGGGAGCAGCCTTGAAGGGTTTCTTTTTGAAATTGAAAGCAGTCTTCATAGACAGTTTCTGATGTCTTTGTGCATAACAGCAAAGAGTTTTTGTAAGTTAGGGTGTGCACCTGGTAATTATTTTGTACAGTGGCGTACTGACAATTTTTCATTAAGGAACAGCTGTTAACAAGTTGACTAGAGCATATCCATCTTGAATTTATCTCTTTACAATTTTTGTACCATAATTCGTTACAGTAATATTTACTAGAGCTAATTAAAATTTTTGACTCATTACTTGATATAGGATATACAATTTTTAAGTTACATAAGTTTCGTTTAAAAATTGGTATTTTGATTGCGAGAATTGCCATTTCATTTGATATTAGGAGACCGGTTTTGCAAATTAAAGTTAACTCTGATATATGTTTTATTGACCATAGGGCGTTTTTAGGATAATGTATGTTTAAATATTGCCAAATTTCGTTAATTTCATTAAGACTAAATATCTCAAGATCTAAAGTTTCTAAATGTGCAAATGAGAAAATTCTTAACAGTTTTTCCAAAAATTGATTTAAATTGTTTATTTGTAGGTATTGGTCTTGTAATGATAAGATTAAATTTATTTCTTTATTTAATTTTGAAAGTTCAGCTCTAATAGTTTTTGAGTTTTCATTTATAATTTTTATGTTTTCTTCGAATTTATGACTAAATTATTACCTCCGAATGAACTAAGGTCATTAATCTTATGCATCGAATTTAGTTGATTATGCTTTAAAATTTCCAAGTTTTGTGTAATCGTTTCTAAGTCATTAGCGTCTAGGTTACCAGTAATGAATTTGACACCACTACCGAGAAGGTTTATTAACCCTCGTTTCTTACGTTTATTTAATTCATAAACATTCAACTTTGCGTATGTGTCGTAAGTGTTATTTAATGCTTTGAATACATGGAAAAATTTATTCTTTGTGAAATTATTGTTTTGCTTGTTCACCATAGGTTCTAATATTAAAATATTACTTAATAATTGAGACAATGTAATTTTTACATGAGAAATATTAAATGGAATATATGTGCTATGAAAATGATCTATAACTAATGAGGGTGATATTTCTTCTACATAAAAACCATTATTAGGGAGCTTGTACACTTGAAGTGCTTGGGCCTGCAGTGTCAGGGTCAGGATCGGGAGGCTGAAAAGGAATAGGATTTTTTCTAAGTCTCTTAATCTTTCGAATATGTGTAGCTATAGGTTTTTTCTTAGAAATACCTAGTATTTTATTTTTATTAACAGACGTGACTTTTGTCGGGATGTACTGTGGGTTCATTTTATTTCTAAGCGTGTTTTTCTTATATATTGTTTGACCGTTGTCTATATTGGGAGGTTCTTCAGGATTTTTGTTTTGTTTCTGGGTATTTTGGGATTGTTTGCGATAGGCTGTCTTATAGATATAATCATAAAATGGCAAAAGTCCTTTTTTCGTTTTTCATTATATTGTTCGAAAAGTGTCAAATCGTTGTTTATATTAGGTTCATTAAGATATGGTCCATATAGAATAGAGAAAGGGGTATGTCCAGTAGTCGAGTGAATACTTTGATTATAGATAAGGACGGCGGATATCATGAGATTTTGGGGAGTTTCTTCTGGGTTTTGCATTTTTAGGATTCTTAATTTTTCGAGAAGTGTAGAGTGGAGTCTTTCCACGGGGCTGTTTGAAGAGGAGTTTCCTGGGGTTGTATAATGTACTTCAATGCCAAAAAGTTGACAAAATTCTTTCATTAGATTATTTTTAAATTCTTTGGCCTGGTCAAATACTAATTTTTGGGGTGTATTGTGATGGGAAAAGAAGTGTCTTAGTTTGCTTAAAATGGTGACAGCATTTTTATAGGGGATAAAATAAGCTTGGGCATATTTGGAGAAGGAATCTATTATGGTAAGGAACTGGCAATTTGAAAATTGAAATATGTCAAGATGTATAGTCTTAAAAGGTTTTTCGGCTAGTAAGGGGCCTTCGTATGCAATATTATAGGGGTGTCTTTCGTATTTATTTTGTAGGCATATTTCGCATTTATTTATGAAACTTGTAATAAAATCTCTTAATTTGGGCCAATAGTACTTTTGTTTTATATGGTTATATGATTCTGTAATGCCATTATGTGTATTTTGGTGGTAATTTGAGATTATTTCTTTTTGCTGTTCGGGGTTGGTTAAGTCCATTAAATAAGTGTTTGAAAATATTAACTTTGCGCTTGTATTTAAGTTTGCCGAGATTAATCGTTCAAATTCGATCTTTAGTTCTGAATTTGGGATAAAGATAGTAAAAGTAAGATCAGGTCTTATAATTTCTTTTAATATTTTTAGAAGGTGTTCTTGTCTATCCTCCTTTACAATACCTACGTACAAAGTGATGGTTTTCATTGAAGGGTTTTGTATAGGAATGTTTATATTCTTTGCCGTATTCAATTACAAGGCGGTTTGTGGCATAGTTAAGGGGAGTTCTGAGATGGGTAGTCGTTTGTCTTGAGTGTCATTGTTTGAATGAACAGTGACGTCAGAGGTGTTGTCTATTTCGTTATGTCTCGTTTCATGAGGGGATGTAGAAGATACTACGTCAGTTATTACGTCATTGTATTTTTCGTTTAGCACGAAGTCCGCAAGGTCAAAGTCACTAAGATTGGCAACAGTATTGTCGGCGTTAGGGACGTTAGACTGTGCGTCTGTTACGTCAACTGGGTCAGTGGTTTCGTTAGTATTAAGTTGTATACAAGACAGAGCGTCTGCTACAACATTATCTTTGCCTTTTTTGTATTTTATTTCAAAGTTAAATTCCTCTAATTAAAGTCTCCATCAGGTTAGGCGGGAATTGGGTTCTTTAATTTTGGAAAGCCATACTAGGGGATTATGGTCACATTCTATTAGGAATTTTTGACCCCAAAGGTAGCAGCGAAAATGTTTTGTAGAATCTACAATTGAAAGCAGCTCCTTCTCGATAGTAGAAAAATTTTTCTCTGCAGAGTTAAGGGTGCGAGAATAAAAGGCAATTGGGTAGTCATTTTGGGATAAAACACTGCCTATACTTATATTGCTGGCATCTGTTGTCAGTTTGAATGGTTTGGAGAAATCGGGGTATTGTTAAACAGGGGCGTTGGTAATAAGTTCTTTGCATTTTAAAAAGGCTTCTCGGAAATCTTGATTACCAATATTATTTTCACCGTTTTTTCGAAGACATTTTGTTATAGGAAAGGTTATTTTTGAGAATTTTTTAATGAATTGGCGGTAGTAGCCTACTAAGCCTAGAAAATATTTTATTTCCTTTTGTGTTTTGGGCATAGGGTATCTTTGGATGGCTTCAATTTTTGAAGGGTTTGGTTTTATTCCTTCTGGAGTAATGATGTGTCCAAGGAATGCAATTTTCTTGCACAAGAATTCTGATTTTTCGGGTTGGATTTTAAGGTTGACTTCCTTTAATTTTTTGAAGATTATTCGGATATGGTCTATGTGTTCTGACAAGGATTTTGAGAAGATGACTACGTCATCCATATAGACGAAACAGAATTTATAGAGATAATCACGCAAAATTTCATCCATCATTCTTTGGAATGTCGCGGGACCGTTACGGAGACCAAAAGGAATGCGCAAATATTCATAATGGCCGTTGTTGACTGTGAAAGCTGTTTTTTCAATGGAGCTTTCGTCCATCTCGATTTGATGAAAGCCTTGGGCTAGATCAAGGGTGGTAAAGTAAGTACACTTTCCAAGGTTATCTAGGATCTCTTCTATTCGGGGCAAAGGCCATTTTTCTTCCAAGGTCACGTTATTTAAACTGCGGTAGTCGATCACCAATCTAAATTTTCGGTTTCCAGAAGCGTCAGGCTTCTTTGGAACTATCCAGGCGGGTGCAGAATAGGGAGAGATAGAAGGCCAAATTATTTTATTGTCCAATAATTTTTGAATTTGGGATTGAATTTGTCGGTTCATGGCAGGAGGATGCCTAAAAGACTTAACATATACTGGGCGATCATCTTTTGTTCAAATAACTTGTTTAGTTTTACTAGTAAAGAAAAGGTCACAATTTTCATGATACATAATGCTCTTGAATTCATGACAAAGGGGTAAAATTTTTGATTTTTCTGGTGGAGTAAGGTGGTCGAGTCTTAGAAGTTTTTCGGGGTTGAATTTTTCTGGCATGTTAGAAGAAAGGTCGAGTAATTCGAATTGATCCTGAGGAATAACCTTTACTCTTTGGTGAAAGTTAATATTGACATTGGGTGCTGGATTGGGTATTTTACAGAAGCCGTTTTTTACTTCGATAAGTGAGTCCGGAATTATGTGTTCAGCTACTGAAAATGAGGGAAGAATGGCTGTACCTTTTTCGTAATTAACGGGAATAACAAGGAAATTATTATTAAAATTTTTGACAGATTGTGTTAATGGTTTATTATAGGCAAGGGAAAATGGTATTTTAATATCCTTTAAGGTTAGTGTTTTATTTTCATAGTTAATTAGGGCATTAAGATTTTTTATGTCTTTAGTACCTATAAGTGCGTCAAAGTCGTTATGCCAATTTACAACACGTAGTTTAAAAATTTGGTTAACACCTAATTCTTCTAAGAGGGGAATTTTAAGATTTTTATTTTCCTTATAAGTTTGTTTACACGCAGTAACTTCAAACGGTTCGTAAAATAGATTTTTGGGATATAAGTTATCTATTTTTGGGGAAATAATTGAGTCAGATGCGCAGAAGTCGATTAGTACGGTGATTTGTTTTTCGGGAAGGAAAAAATATGGTAGCTCGATTTTTTGGGCAATGTTATTTAGGTTAATGCTTGATCGGAGGCTACGTCGGGAAAATTTTCAAAATTTTCTTGAGTATTCTCAGAATTTTGTTCAAGGGTTGAAGTTTGGCCAGAAAGGCTTTGATTGTAATGATTGTTATCTGCCATTGGGGCATAAAGTTGTTCCTCGGGATAACTACAGTATGGATCGTATTCTTGAGAAAATTCTAAGGGTTGGTACGGGTCAAAATTTGGGTTAATTTCTACATTGGACAATTTTTGGGAGACGAAATTTCTGGGTCCTGTAGCGTGAAAAAAGTTTGGATAGTTTGTTACAGGTTGTCTCTGCTGTTGTATTCGGGAAGGTCCAGCAGTAGAGGTTGACATGGGAACAGGGGCGATATATTGAGAGGGTCGGTACTGTGCAGGTGCAGGTTTTGATTGTTTACCAAAAACCTGGGCATTTGTAGGGTAATGCCTTTGAACTGGTCGGGGTTGAATATTAATTGGTTGACTGGGAAATGGAATGGCTTACTCACTCTATTCAAATTATTATTATTATTATTTTGCCTATTGTTACTATGTTGCAAAGTTGAATAATTATTAGCAAAATTTACTTGCGATTCTATCATATTGTAATTTACTACACAGTTAAAAGCATCTCCAAGAGTTTTTGGATGCTGGATCATCAACATGGTTTTTAGAGTTTGAGGCAAGTTTGCAGTTAAAATAAGAACGGAAATATTTTCTATTTGGCTAATTAAAATTTGTTTAGAGTTTTCCTCAATCACTTCGGCTTGGATTTTTGATATAATTCTTTGAACAAATGTTTTAAGCCGGTCAACAAATTCTAAAATATTTTCGTTCTTATTAATTTTTATATATTGCAATTGTTGCATTAAAATTTGATAGGTAATGGGATCGCCAAATTTATTTCTTAAAGCTAATTTTATAGAAGACCAGGTGTCTAAATCTGGCCGAGTAAGTAAAAAATGTCGAGCATTATCAACTAATTTTGACTTTATGGCTGCTAAGACCATTCTTTTTTTATCTTCGCCGTTGCCATAGTATAATGCATAAAATTCATCAATTGATAAAATAAAACTTTCTAAATGTTCTTGGTTACCAGAAAAAGTTGGTAAAAGAGAAGGATGAAATCTTAGGTTTTCCATTTTTTTATCGTTATCTAAACTTAAATTTCCTAATAAATTTACTAACTCTTCTTGAGCGCTTGGAGTTAAAGTTGTATCTAAACTATCTGAATTACTGTCAGAATTTTCTGTATCAATATTCGGCAAAATTCTTAAACCTAAAGCGGCCCTATTTTTTAGCAAAATATTTTTTAAATGATCAGACATAAATGGCAATTTAACAATCACTTACAATACAATCAAGGATGAATCCATAAAGCTTGTATCGCAGAGGTGCACCACCAAAGGACTTCCTATAAAGGCGTGGTTGAATTGGCTGAAGTCTGGGAGTTGATCTTCGTCGGGGGTCTGGAACTGGATCTTCGGCGTCGCTGACAACACGGTAGCTGACTTGTGTCTCCAATATCCAATGTTCTTCCTCGTAGTCCTTCAGGAACTCGCTTGGGGTGGCTCGATTCTCACTTGTGCTTCAAGTAATCCTTTGGGAACTTACGGCACGGGAGCGCAGCACTCACTTTTGCAAGACAAGTCCGAAAGGTCTTTAAGTTCAGATAATGCGCTAAGATTTAAAAATCACTTTCGTACAACGGAACACCGATAAAGGACGAAATCGCACTATCCTGTTCGCAGCGCCAGTTAAATGAGGAGTTTGACGAAGTATGTTTTAAAAAACTTTTATTTACTAAAAAGGCCTAAACTTAACTTAATAACTTATAATATTATTCTAAAACTAAGGTGAACAATTAATACCGAACAGCATAAAGCTTTGACACGAAATTAATGTTTCCGAACTAATTACATGATTGCTTTTATAATATAAAATATACATAGTCAGCATTTATATAGTTATAATTTATATGGTAAACAGTTATTCTGTGTTAAGGGATATTACTCGCGCATCTATAGCAACGACAGTCCATGGATACAGTGATTTTTTACTTCCACATCGCGTTTTTTTGCATAATAAGTTCCCATGTAGTTTTTAAATTATTGATTATTTTTAAATAGGAGTTTAGTGTGGAGATAATTAAATTGTAAATAAATACATTTATTAACTATTCAACTAGAGTTTAATAAAGAAAAAGTTGAAAACGGTTTGTGATATTTTTGGAAATATGGAAATTAATCCAGAGCGTACTATTTTTTTAGTTGAGAATATCAATAATCATCAAAACCAAGTTTCCTACTAATGTTATCAGCACAATAAGTAATGTTGTGACTGCTTTAATAGTGCTTTAAAGCGTTTTATATGTTTTCAAAACAGCCAGTTACGGGGGTGAATAAAAAAATACGAACATGTGAAAATTTTTAAATATCAATATTTCTTGCTCAAAATCGGTACATAGCCGTAAATTGTTATTAGAAACATAATTTCTTAGTAACATTTTTCGAAATTTTCACAAATTGACCCATTTTTTGAATATTTTTTTACAAAATAGCGAATTTGACAATTGACATACATTATCTGTCAAATATGACTTGGCGTATTTTAGGTTATTTCAGAATCAGAAGTGATTGCCATCAAAAGTTTTATTCTAACTGCAATATTTAAAAAAATTCTCATATGGTTCCAACTTTATGGCGGACATTGATATATTATATATATATATATATATATATATATATATATATATATATATATATATATATATATATATATATATATATATATATATATATATATATATATATATATATATATATATAGTTTTTGTTTTCCTGACCGTGTTATTAAATTAATAATTTTTAATTCTCCTGGGTTTTTCGGTCATTTTTTTAAAAAATTAATTTGAAATAAAATTAAAACATTTCTTTGACGTTTCGGTTTATTTCCAATTAAACCATCATCAGAATCAAGAACAATAAGATGTTCTTAATGTCTTTATATATACAATTGGAAACAAAAAACAAATAACAAAAATTAATTAAAGGAAACAAAAATAAAGTTACATACCTTTTGCCTTTCATAAACTTACACTATCTAATAAGATTTAAAAAATTCAAAATAAAGATAAAAACCAAACACTTAAAAACTAAACGATCAAACTATTACGCTTTACATCTTGAATGTTAGTGATGAAAAATAGAGTATATTTTATAAATGTTGGGTCTACCCCTAACTGTACATAACTTTGGGCTTTCCAGCCCTAATAGGTGGTAAAAATTTGCATTTATTATCCTGTAATTAGGTCGTTATAGACGATACTTAGATTACCAGTGTCAGTCCTAAAATTTACAGTATTTTTGTTTTTTTGATATGAATCATTTCTTTTAGGTTTCTTTTTTTATAGTTCGTTTCGTAATCTAGAATTTGAACATTTTTGAAATTAAAATTATGTAGTTCTTCTATTGCATGATTAGCGAGAGCTGTTGAATTATCTTTAATATTTCTTATGCTTGTTTTGTGTTCATTTATTCTATTTTTTAAAATATTGCTTTGTTTGTCCAATATAGGTTTTTGGACAATCAAGGCAATCTATTTTATAAATGAGGTTCGTTTGATCTAATTTTGGGATTTCTGGTTTTAGTTTTGTGAAGAGGGATTTAGAATTATTTAGCGGTTTTTCAGATACATGAATGTTAAATGGATTCAATACTTTTTTTATTTTATGATTTATTTCAGGGTTGTAGGGTAATGAAATATATTCCTTGTCTTTATTATTGTTTTATTTTGATTTCTATTAGGGTTATATAAATGATTTATACGTGCTTTTATAATTGGTTCTGTGAATTTTTTGGATATTTGTTTTTTTGTAGGATTTCTCTTACTTTTTTAAACTTTTTGGTCTGTGTTTTGTATCAGAGAGTTTTTCAGCTCTGTCAACTAATGACTTTACAACACTTTTTTTATAAAATTGGGGTATTTGAGGTGAAATTTAGGTATCTACCAGACCAAACAGGTTTGGTGTACCAGTTTGTTTTTATTATGCCATTATTATCATAACCTATTGTAACATCAAGGAAGTTAATTGTATGATTATTTTCGTTTTCATGAGTAAATTGAATTTTGGATGGAAAAATTAAATTTGTTAAGTGTATAGTTAATTTTATTTTTTGGAATACATAGAAGACAGTCATCAACATATCTCTTATAAAAATATGGTTTATAATCTAGCGAATTTATAACATTATCTTCTAGGCATTCCATGACAAGGTTGGCTATGGTAGCCGATATTGTGATCCATTGCAACGCCTAAATTTGGGAATAAAAATGTTCTTGGAATTGAAAGAAATTTGATGAAAGGATAATTTAGTTGCTTCGATAAACTCATTTTTGGAATAGTGGTAAATTCTTTAATTTGGGCCATTTTTCAGTAATGTTTTTTATAGCTAGTTCAATAGGAATGTTGGTGTAAAGTGAAATCATCAAATGACACTAAAATATGGTCTTTTGGTATTTTTTTATTTTTAGAAATTCATGGAAATCCCAAGAATCTTTCAGATGATAGTCATTTTTCCAATGATGCTGGTTAGGATATTTGATAGAAATTTTGATAAACTGTAAGTTGCAGAACCAATAGTACTAACAATAGGTCTTAGGGTATATTTTCTTTGTGTAGTTTTGGTAGGCCATAGATGTAAGGAGGGTGACCATTGTGGCAAATTAGTTTTGTTTTTGTATTTTTGTCAATAACCTTCATTTTAAGCATTTTATTTACAAGACTGTTTATTTTGATTTGTATTTTATTTGTTTGGTTATAAGGTTCTTTTTTGTAAGTAGAAGAATCATTGAGTGGTCAAACATTTTTTATTGTATTCTTCTTTGTCCATAATAACAGTTTTGTTACTTTTATCTGCATTAAGAACAAAAATAGAGGTGTTTTGAAAGGAATTGTTTTGTTTCTTTTAAGAAGAAATTTAATTGATTTTTGGCTATTTTTGGTTATTTTTATTTTGTTTTATAATTGCTTAAGATATTTGTTATTTTATTTCGGATTGTTTCTTGATCATTTTCATTTAATGATTGTATGCCATTTTCAATATTTGTAATTACGTTTCCTATAAGTTTTGGTTTGATTATTGATTTGAAAGAGAATTTTGATCCAAGTGAGAGAATGTAACTGATGTGTTCAGGAATAGATGTTTTTGTTAAATTTATTATCCATTTTTTGTTTAATAATGATTACCTAAACAAAAAATGGATAATAAATTTAACAAAAACATCTATTCCTGAACAATCATTACATCTCTCACTTGGATCAAAATTTTTCAAATCAAACAACCAAACTATAGAAACGTAATTACAAATATTGAAAATGGCATACAATCATAAATAAATAACAACAATCGATAAATAACAAATATCTTAAGCAATTATAAAAACAAATAAAAATTAACCAAAAAATAGCAAAAATTTTAATTTTTCTTAAAACAAAACAATTCCTTTAAGGGAAAAAAAAAAAAAAATTTAAAATTCAAAAGAAAAAAAAAATCTTTTTTAAAATTTTAAAAAAAAAAATACAAAAAGGGGGTTTAAAAAAAAATTTGCAAAAACCCCAAAAAAATTTTGTTTCCTTTTTTGGCCGCAAAAACAAAAATTTCCGGGGGTTTTAAAATTTCTGAAAAAAAACTTATCCAATTTAAAAAAAAACCCAAAGATATTTGAAAAAATTTTTGAAATTTAAAAAACAAAAATTCCCAAATAAAAAAAATTTTTTTTAAAAAAATTTATGAAAGGGAAACCTTTTAAAAAAAATTTGGGTTTTGGGAAAACCCCGGTTTAAAAGGGGCCTTTTTTTCCCAAAACCAAAAAAAAATTTAAAAATAAAAACCCCCACCCCAAAAATTTTTTTTTTCCCCAAATTAAAAAAAATTTTATCCCCAAATTTGGCTTTCAAAACCCAAAATTTTTTCTCATGCTTTGGGAAAAAATTTATATAAATTGGGTAAAAAAACCCAAAAAATTTGGGTTTTGCCCCAAATTTTTTTTCCCAAAAAAAATTTTTACATTTAAAAATTTTTTTGGAAAAAAAAAAAATTTTTTCAAAAAAAACAAGGGAACTAAAAAAAAAAATAAAAAACAAATAAAAAAACCCAAAACCTTTTTTTTAAAAAAATTTTCCCAAATAAAAAAAAAAAAAAAAAATTTTTTTCCCACAAAGAAAAAATTTAAAAAAGCCCCTTTAAAAAGTTGGGAAAAAAACAAACCCAAAAAACCCAAATAACAGGCCCCCCCTTTAAAAAAATTAAAGCCATTTAAAAATTCAAAATATTTTAAAAAATTTTAAAAAATAACCAAAAAAAAAAATGAATTTTAATTTAAAAAAAAAAGCATAAAAACTATTTTTTAAAAAAAAACAAAAAATTTAAAAAACATTTTAAAAATTCAAAAAAAAATTAACCTTTTGGACACAGGAATTTAAATTTTTAAAAAAAACCCAAAAAGGTTTGGGGGGAAAAAATTTATTTTTTTTGGGGGCCCCCAAAAAAAAAATTATTTTTATCCCAAACATTCGATGTAAGAAAGTTTTTGTTTAAAAATGTTTGGGTTTTATCTTTATTTTAATTTTTAAATTTTGGGTGTGGGGTTTTAAAGGAAATTTTTGTAACATTTTGTTTTTTTAATTTTTTTTATTTTTTTTGTTTAAAATTTTAAAGCATTAAAATCTTTTATTTGGTTTTTTTGGGGAGGGGAAAAAACGAAAAAAATTTTAATTTTTTTTAAATTAAAAATTTTAAAAAAAATAAAAAAAAAAAAATTATTATATATATATTAAATATTTTATATATATATATATATATATATATATATATATATAATATATATATATATTGAAAAAATAAACATTTAGAACTATTTTAATTATAATAAATATGTCATAGGAATGTTTAAAAGGGGGAAAAAGGTAAAACAACCATATCTAAGGGCTAAAATGAGTCATTAAAAAGTAAATTAAAGTGCAAAAGCAAATTTCAATATAAATAAGGACTCAATAAAGAATAACACAGTTACAAAAAAAAAAGTTATGTATTTTAAAAAAATACCAAATTTCACCTGAAACTCTCGGGGGTAAAGTTTTTGTCATGGAAATTTTAAAAAAAATAACTCTCAAAACTAAGCAAAAAAAAAAGGTCTATTAAAAAGGATAACTTTGGAGAAAAAAATGTACAAGAATGTACTAATTTTTTTAAAAAAAGGGCCCAAAAAATAAACAAATAGCAATGTATATGACACAGCCAAATAAGTTGATTGTTTTTTGGAATTAAAATTAATTAAACCCCAGGTATAAATGTACAAATTAGGATAAGAATAGTATTTGTTAATAGTTTGGGAAAGGTAACCCCAAAAAAGGGGGATAAAAACAATTATAAACAATTTAAAACCAAGTGAATATAGTGAAGTGACACGTCAGGATAGGGGCAAAATTGCCTAGTAAAAAAAGTAAAAGATAAAAAATCCCAAAAAACTTTAGTGACATAACATTCTATAGAATGAAAAAAAAATTAAACCAGAATATAAACACAGAAACTATAAAAACTTTAAATAATGTGCATGTGTATAAAACAAACATTTACCAAAGGGGAAAAATCAAATTTATATGGTTAAATTAAATTTTAAGATATAGGATTAGTATTAAATAGTTTAAAATTAGGCTAATTTAGTTATAGTACATAAAAAAGTGGCCCCAAAAAAGATTTATTAGTAAAATAATAATTTATCAAAATTATTTAATCAAAGTCTATGACACCATGTCATAAAAATTTAAATAATAAGAAAGGGCTTTTGTGGAACAAAGTGAAATGGATACCCCAAAAGATAGGCATAAAATTATCTTTAATTCAAGGGGGAAAATATCTCAAAATATACCATAAAATTATAATCAAGGCAAAAGAAAAAAAATTTTATAATTTTATTGACATAGGTACCATTTTGATGATCTAAAAAATCAGGGGAAAACAAATAATGTAAATTTACGAAAAATTTTCAACTGTTTTCCCCAAACCTTAAAAAACTCACTCCCCCCCGAAAACAATGCTTTTGTTAAAATTATGCTAAAAAAATTTTCCCCCAAAGGGCCAAAAACAATTGAAAACATCATCATAGCCAATACCCAAAGGGGACGTGCAGATTTATTAAAATAAACCTTTCTTTTTTTTTAAAGAAAAAATAAAGTAAATAAGTGAATTAAATTAAAGTATAATATAAAAAAGAAAGTTTACCCCCAAAAAGCAGCCGTATTTTCCCCCAAAAAAAGCCCAAATAACATCAAAACAAATAAACACCGGAACAAAAATTTTTTTTTTAATCACCAAGTGGAAGACCCCCGACAAGTGATATTGCAGAATTGGTACAGCACAACCAGGTCTTGAATATTCAGTAAATCATTGTTTGGATGATACTTCACGCTAGTTAAGAAAAAAATTTTATATCCTTTTGTAACAGTCACGTCTGTTGAGCCCAAAACCCAAAATCGGATCACAAGGTAACTTAGAATAGAAATTATTAGTGAAAGACATTGCCGCTAGGAATTTTAAGACAGATCCCATTATAAAATTTAAATGATTTTGGACATTTCAAAAAATAAAATTAAATGGTATAAAATTAGGCAGTAATAGTAAATATAGCGAATTGTTTAAAAAAAAAATATAAGTTTTTAAATTCTAAGTTTTTTTCAAAAAAAACAGGATATTATTTGGTCATTTTTTTTTTTTTTTAAAAATTTTTTTTATTTTAAATAAAAAAGGGGGTTTAAATTTTTAAAACAATATATTGACTTTCATTTATATACGTTCATAAGACCTTTATAAAAAACTAAACCACCTGAAAAAGGGGTATCCAGCCGGAATAATTAAAAATAAAAAAAATAGAATTGTGTTCCACAAAAAAAAAAAATTTGGGGGGAAACCGCGCAAAGGCCAGTTTTGTGTTAGTCTTTTAAACCCTTTCCCCAAAAATATAAATATATTTAAACTAATTATTAATTTTAATAATATATAAAATAAAAAACACAAAGCTAAAAAACCACACACGCTCGACAACGACGTCGAGAAAAAGCGTTTTCCTCGCAAAAAATATATATATATATATATATATATATATATATATATATATATATATATATATATATATATATATATATATATATATATATATATATATATATATATATATATATATATATATATATATATATATATATATATATATATTTTTATATATTTTATATATATATATATATATATATATATATATATATATATATATATATATATATATATATATAAGGGGTTGTGATTTAATAACGGATAAATTCAAAAAAGGGGGGGGGTATTTTTTTTTTAAAAAAACCCCCCGGGCACGTCGATTTTTTTTTTGGGTCGGGCATATTTTGACATCAAATGTAGATATACAGGGTGACGCAAAAAATTTGCCCCGGAAAAATTTTTTTTTTAAATGGAACCCAACCGCGCCCTGAAAAATGGGGGATTCGTAACTTTTTTTTTGCATTTATCTCTTAGATGGCGGACTGAGAAGAGCTAAAATTTGGGACACTGGGTACAATTTTTTGTGCTTTTTAAAAAAAAATTTTTAAAATTTCATATTATAATATATATATATATATATTTTTTATATATATATATATATATATATAAAAAATAATATATATATATATATATATATATATATATATATATATATATATATATATATATATATATATATATAAATTTGTTTCCCCTTGAGTGTCCTTTTAAAAAATTTTTGGAAAAAACCAAAAAAAAAAAATTTTTTTAAATTTTGGCACACGATTATAAGGGGGTAATAAACTATTTTTTTTAAAAAATTTTGGAATGTGCAGCGTTGCCAGATCTAAGGGAAAACCCAAATTTTGGGAACATTGAAATTTTTAAAAAAGGAACACCCTATTTTTATTGCAATTTCGGATTCTACAGGGAAATTTCCCCAAATACTTTGTGTTAATATCTTCCTATACCTATATCTAACCTTTTTTTAGAAAATAATTGATTACTTTTTTTTTTAAAAAAACATCCCATGCCCAAAAAGGGTTTTAATTTTACAACCCCCAACTGAGCTGGATACTAAAAAAATTTTTTTTTGGGGGTTTGCTAATGCATGTATTTAGGGGGTCTACATGCTGTAATGGCTTTTATGTCTTACAGGGGGTCCCAAATAATTTTCCCCAAATTTTTTTTTAAATTTAGTAATGATTAAAACTTAATTTTTTTTAAAAAAAACATACTCTATTTTTTTTTTTTTTTTTAATAGACCAATAATTTACTCCCCCATTATAAGAATATCTTAAAAGGGAAAAAATTTTAAAAAAGCGGATGTATAAAGGCACCCCCAGAAACACGTCAGGATTTGGAAAATCGGGTACGTCAAGCTTTGACGAATTAGATCCTGAGGAAATTCAAAAAGCAACAACGACAAAACAATTAACATGTTTGGGGGTGCCTTTTGCAAATGGTGGTCATTTAAAAAATTTTAAATTTTTTTAGTTACTTTTTTTTTTTGATAAAAATTAAAAATCATATTTTTTTGTTTAAATAATAAAAATTAAACGCTTAAAAAATTAAAATTCGTTTTTTATTTAAAAAACGGTGGCAAATGGTTATAGAAACATGTATAGACTTTTTTTTAGGTAAATTATTAGTCTATTTAAAAAGGGGGAAAAAAAAAAAGGTATGTCGTATTTAAAAAAATGATTTTTCCCCTTATTAAATTTCGGAAAAAAAACCAAATTTTTTTAGGAACCCTGAAAATTCCCTTTTGAAACCCATGTAAAAAAGCTAACCCAAAAAAAAATTTTTGGTACCCCCTTTTAGAAAAACCAAAAAATCAAACCTTTTTAACATGGTGATGTTTTTTAAAAAAAAAAAGAAATTTAAATTTTTTTTAAAAACGGGAGATTAGGTATGGGGAAAAAATAAAAAAAATTATTTGGGGAAATTTTTATGTAGAATCTAAAATCAAAAAAAAATTTTGGGGGGTTTTCCCCAAAAAAAATTCCCTTTTTCCCTTAAAATTTTAACCCCTCATTTTCCCAAAATTTTTTAAAAAATTTTAAAGTTTATTACCTCTTATAATATTGTTAGAAAATTTAAAAAAATTCTGTTTTTTTTTTCCCCCAAACTTTTTGGGGGCCTTTTTAACTAATTATATATATATATATATATATATATATATATATATATATATATATATATATATATATATATATATATATATATATATATATATATATATATATATATATAATAATATATATATATATATATATATATTATATTTTTTATATATATATATATATATATATATATATATATATATATTAGTTTTTTCCCAAATTGGTGGGGAATGTATGGGGATCTTGGAAACCACGAAAAAAGAAAAAAAGGTTAAATGAGGAAAGTTTTGGACAATTATGTTGGTAAGCTAACCCCGTTTACTACATGGTTTTATCTTTTTTCGGGTTTTTTAGAAATTTTAAAAAAACCCCGAAACATCCCTTTTCGAAAATCGGGCCCTATTTTTTTTTTTAATTTAAAATTTTTCAAATCAGTAAAAAAATTTTTCAAAATTTTTTGAAAATGTTGGATTTTCTTTAAAATGTTGGTTTTAAATGCAGCATTTTCGTTGTCGATTTTTTTTCAACGTACTTCTTAGGTCGTGATTTTTAAAACTTCCGAATTTAAGCAAATTTGTAACCAGTTTTCAAAGTATTTTAGTTTAGGATGCTGCCTTTCAGGAAAATTGTCCCAAATACGTTTGCGCAGCTATAAAAACATTTCTAAATTTGGTTTTTGGGAAAAAACGCTTAAAATATTTAAAATTTTTTTTTTTTTAATAATTAACCATTTTTCAAAGTTGAAAAAAATTTTTTAAAAACGTACCCCAGCTAACTTAACCCTTTAAAGACGCTAGATGACATTCGCCCGGGAAACAAGGCCAATTGAGAAAAAAATTTGTTTTTTAAGTGAATGAGGTTATGACCGCCTAACCTATAACATGTTAAACATTGTTGAAATAAAAATAAAAAACACTATTTGACTGCAAAAAAAAACCAAATGGGCCCCCTATGGGAAAAAATAAAGTTGATGATATTCATTCTTTCTTTTCCCATGAACCATTATTTTTTGTAACCTGTATTAACGTTATAATATATTTGCGAAATCCATTTTTTGTAAAATATCTGTTCAGCTTATCCCATTTTGCCAATTACTAATATTTTATTGTTTACAAAAAAAAAAAATGACGTTTGCCGGAATCAAGGCCAACTGAGAAAATATTTCTTTTTTTAAATAAATGAGATTATAAACTCTTTAAATTATAACATGTTATACATTGTTGAAATCAGAATAAAAAAAA
>JAHBCN010009803.1:0-33968 GCA_019359885.1 Listronotus oregonensis
GGTATAGACGAAGACAATTATAGTTTTTACTATAGACGCACAGAATAATGCTAGATTTTTGGTGATAGATTTGGACGCTCGCCTACTCGAGCAGGCATCCATCGAGATAAAACGAACACTGTTGCCAAAGATATAACAATGGTAACAGTAAAATAGGCCAAATTCGTTGTAATATTGATAATTAAAATTTTTTTAGCTGTATGATAAGAAAATTTTAGTTATGTAAATTTTTACTTTGAATGTATGTATGTCCTCAAAAAAATGCGGCGATCGTCCCCAAATATGTTAAAATTGGTTGATTTGTTCGAGAGATATCGTTGTCGAAAAATTTTGAAAAAGGTGTTTTTTAAAAATATTTAAACCACTTTTTCAAAAAAATTTAGGCAAATTCAGGGGTTTTTCTTGTATATTCAGGAAGTTCCTCGTAAGAATTAAATGCATCGGACGCCTCCCCACGACTCACCCCGGATCATTACACCGATATTTGGACCACTTTACACCTTTCAAAAATACTGCGCGAAATTAAGGAGGCTCCTTGTAGAAAAATACTGTTTAAAAATTATTATATAAATAGTTTTGGAGTTTTTCTTATATTTGGACCACGTTACATCTTTCAAAAATTCTAAGAACAAATCAAGAAGTTTTTTTATGTCACTAGAAAAATTTCCACTTCGAAATAAAAAATTCCACCGAAATTAGTAAAATCTCTTAGAATCAAAAACAGGCGCAGGCGAACATTTTTTAATTTAAAAAACATTTAATAATTAATAAAACAAAATAATTTTTAGTATTATATGCATAATACCGGTATGCTAAGGTTATGATGACATATGATAGAAGAATAGAGACGCGTAGTCTTACGCCCCATATTAAAACGAGCACTTGGCGCGAGATACTACTGTGCCTGCAGACCTGTGAATTTTGCCGCTGTTAATTTATAAAATTTGTGACACTACAACTTTTTTGTTGATAAAATTGCGACGTGTATAATAATTATAAACATAATCTTAATAATGAAAATGGTTTTTGTATTTATTATAATATAAAGATGATTTTAACACAAATGCACTTTTTAAAGCAACTCGCCCTGGGCATTATCCCCGAGTGCCCCTAATGTTAATCCGCTACTGCTGACAAGGATGATCCAAATAAAAAGAAAAAATATCTAGATTAGTTTGCAGGTTAAGGGTAGACTATTTACAGAACGACGGTATATGTCATTTTCTTTATTGATATAATTTTTGTAAAAACCTTATTACTGTACCATTATTTCTTTCTAGATTTCTAATTATTTAGACGACCTATTCTCAGACACCGACGAACCAGAAACAAAAAATAGAGCCTATAAACAGTCAGCGGTAATGATAGATGATGATGAACCACCAAGATCTTCATTTTTAACTGATAACTTTATTGTTAATGTAAGTAATAGTCTTAAAATGAATAATTTTTAATATTAAAATAATGTATTAGCCCTGTCGGAAACAAAAACATTTATAATACAGTTGGCTTGGTACAGAGTGACCGATCATGTCGGTATCATATGGGATTCTATTTAATTATTGGTTTTATCCATAACTTGACTTTAATATCAATTTCTGCCTCGATTGAAATGAAAATTAACCAAAAATATACTAGTAACCTGATTCGCATAGAGCACTAAGGGCACTCAGATGCCCAAAGCTCAATGGAGTGGAAATTCCCTTCTCAAAAGAGGTCAAGTATCTAGGAGTCATTTTTGACCAGAAGATGAACTGGGGACCACACCCCAACAAAGTTGTTCAGAAGGCAAAAATCGCCCTCGGGAGATGTCGCAGGCTTTGTGGAAAAAGCTGGGGACTTAACCCAAAGATGAACCGTGGTTGTATAAAATGGTAATAAGACCCATAATAACCTACGGCTCAGTTACTTGGGGGGCAAGGGTCACGCGGACCGTAGCAACCAGACAACTTCAAAGTGTGCAAAGGCTAGCATGCGTATGCATCACGGGAGCTATGAGAACAAACCGAACCGCAGCCCTGGAAGTGCTGCTAAACCTGCCGCCACTCCACATTTACATACAGGGAGAAGTAAAGCGGTACTCACTCTATAGACTCAAATGAGGTCAAACTCCAATTATAGGACATTAAAGGATCTTAAGATGGGAAATAGAGGGGGACCAAGAGTGCAGCTCATTGTTTGAGATGCCCTCGGACAGGTCAACCCCTCGTTTCATCTTCAACAGACACTTTAGGAATGTCATACCAGATTAGGAGGACTGGAAAGAAGGCCCTCCAATTAAAGCCGATCATATCTGGTATACAGATGGCTCCAAGACCAACAAGGGAGTAGGAGCTGGCATCTATGGAGAAAAGCCTAGAGAAAAGATAACCTTAAGTCTTGGTCAGCACGCCACGGTTTCCAAGCGGAAGTCGCAGCAATAATGCATTGTGCCGTGCTGATTAAAGAAAAAGGGAGTAAAGGAAAAAACATCGTCATTTACTCAGACAGCCAAGCGGCCCTGAAGGCCATCAGTTCTCCAAAAGTTAAATCCAAACTAGTGGGGGACTGTATACAGGCCCTGGATGAAGTCGGCTTGGCAAACAAACTTATGGTAGCATGGGTACCAGGCCACGAGGACCACCAGGTAACAAAGAGGCCGACGACCTAGCCAAAAGAGGATCAGCCATGGAAATGATAGGCCCTAAGCCATTCTGTGGAATATCGGCAGGCCTCCTTAAAGCATGTATTAAGAGCTGGGTAGACAGATAGTTTCAAAGCTGGTGGTTACAAACACCAGGACGACAGGCAAAGCAGTTCATTAAGACCTGCTCGGCCAAGTTTACCTCGGACCTACTGAGCCACAGTCGTAAAGTCGTAAGGATAACGGTAGGTCAACTAATAGGACATTGCAAACTCAACAAGCACCTGGAACAAATAGGCCTGGTGGAGGTTCTGCCAGGAGGCTGAAGAAACAGCCGTACATGTGTGGTGCCACTGCGAAGCACTATGTAGGCTTAGGTTTACTAGGCTTGGTGAGGAAAAGCAAAAACCGGCATATGTTTTTGAAATCGCTGAATCTAAATCTGGCGTTTATTCACACTTTCCATGGATTTTTCCAGATTTTTGCTATGCTTTTTTCTCCACTTGTCTTTCAAATGACCTTGAACCTGATCATGTAAAGGTTAACTGACCGCAAAATCCGATTCGCACCTCGAAAGCATACGTTTTTTTTTCAGATTTTTCGAATCGTACTTAACATTTTTATCCCAAAAACACTTCAAAATAACCTTGGATGATCTTTGGGATAGATGTAAATGGACGCCGGATTCGGATTCAGCGACCTCAAAAACATATGCATGAATTTTTCCAGATTTTTCCAATGGTTTTTTTCTTTACTTGACCTTCAAATGGCCTTAAACCTGACGTAATAAAGGTTAACCGACCCTTTCATTGTATTTAATTTTATAATCTATTGCTTAAAAACCACAAATAAGCAGGCATGTAAGTAAATGTTAGGTTAGGTTACATTTTTGGTCAGTTGTCTATTCTCAATGGCCCTATTAATGACGTCACCCGCTCGATACCTGCCCTGCCTGCTCTATCAAGTATCAAAGCAAACTTACCTTGGACGCTTGTTTGAAGCAGAAATTGATGCCAAATTTAAATTTCGAATAAAACTAAAAAAAAATCCCATATGATGAGGACTTTAATGGTCAATTTATTTCCAGACTTGGTTGGAAAGTTTTAACATGGGAGAGAAATCGCAAAATTAAAACCTTAAAATATAACTAAACATGGAGATTCATATTTATTTTTTCTTTTTCTCTTATGGCACACCACTGATGTTTATATTGGTTTTTGTAAAATCTAGGCTTAAAGAAGCTCTATCTCTCATGTCTGATCTCTATTAAATTGAGTGATAGTTTATGTGTCGTTTTTAAACAATATTTCTTTTATAGGGTTTGAGTTATTTGTTTAATATGATCTTTCAACGATCGCAAAATAGGACGGTAAGTAAAAGACAGTGGGTAATTTTTGGGTTGGAAGCCTCGTTCTCAGACCAACGTTATAGCTAGCGATACACGATAAAAGGTTCTCACGGTGACAAGCACTGTTCTTGTTTAATTCGTAAAATTAATAATGAAACTACAATACGAAAAAGTAAGTGAATAGTAACAATTAAATCCAGTAAACTGAAAGCAAAAGGCTAGTTGCGGTAGCTATTTATTCTATGCCAGAATTAAAATTTGTAGAATTAGATTAGTGTTTAACTTAATACTGGTCCAGCATCAGTACAATAAAATATGAAAAAAGCTTCTAAAGGGCCCATCCAAAAGAACGGAGAAAAAACTACTCAGACAAAGTAAGAAAATACTTTTCATAACAGTAAGATGGCCAGCTAAAATTTCCTCACTCAACACTTTTTGTTATACAAATATTTTAGATGCCTCCAGTTTCAAGAAAAATGCAGACTATTTTGCGAAATTTGGGATTCGGCGATAAAAATGGATCAAATTTACAACAAAAAAATACAAATAAAGGATATTCTTTTAAAACACCATTTTTTCCCTGAAAGAGCTACCAAAAAAATCAATTTTTTGCAAATTTAAAAATGATTTTTTTAACCAAAGTTTTTCCCTTGGATAGCCCCTAGTATATATTTGGTGTGGGTTCCATGTCACACTATTTAGATAAAAAAATTGAAAATCCCAGAGTTGTCACTGGTTGAACTTAAAATAATTCAATCAGAGCAATCCTGACTGGGCGACACTTTGGTAAGGGTATGGGTAATGACGAAAGGCTTCAGATTGTTCAAGATGGCAACAGTACGTAGCTCTGAGAACGATTAAAAACCCGTATAATATTCATTCATTCGATTGCACTCATCTATCGCACGAAAAATCTACATATTAGCTGCCTAACTTTGTAATAACACAGATTTGGAAGTACGTTAAAAACAGATTTGGAAGTACGTAGCTCTGGAGACGATGAAAATTCGTATACTATTTATTTATTCGATTGCACTCATCTTTGCATGCAAAATCTACATATTAGCTGCTTAAATTGGTAATGGAATACAACTAAAAAAACCAACACATTTGGAAGTACGTAGCTCTGGGAACGATGAAAAATTCGTATAATATTCATTTATTCGATTGCACTCATCTTTTGCACGCAAAATCTACATATTAGCTGCCTAAATTTGTAATGGAATACATCTAAAAACCTACACATTTGGAAGTAAGTAGCTCTGGGAACGATTAAAAATTCGTATAATATTCATTTATTCGATTGCACTCATTTTTTGCACGCAAAATCTATATATAAACTGCCTAAATTTGTAATAAGATACAACTAAAAAACCAGCAGATTTGAAAATAAGTAGCTCTGGGATAGGTTAAAAATTCGTGTAATATTCATTTAGAATGCACTCATCTTTTGCACGCAAAATCTATATATAAACTGTCTAAATTTGTAATGAGATACAACTAAAAAACCAGCAGATTTGAAAGTAAGTAGCTCTGGGATCGGTTAAAAATTCGTGTAATATTCATTTGTTCGATTGCACTCATCTTTTGCACGCAAAATCTACATAAAAGCTACCTACATTTGTAATGGGATACAACTAAAAAACCAACAGATTTGGACAATTTTAAAACAGTATCTTTTTTAATTATTATTGAGTTTTTATTTTATAAAAATGATTGTTACTACATATTTAAAGAATTTTCAATTATTTACAATTTCTATTTTATTAACATTACGCAATAAGAGATGGAATATAGAAGGTGTGAAATTCTTTCTAAACCCTGGAATCAGGTTACTTTTTAGACGAGTACATCCACCTTAAACATATCACTTCATAAGAAAAAATTGTGTTTTCCCGATCTATAGAATTATGTTGCTTTAAAGTTGTTTTCTTAAATGTTTTTAAATTTATTTTAGTTGATATAAACTAAATTATTTATGGTCGATTACCCGTTTTTAATAAAGGAAAGTTTTAGGTCACCTTCATTTTGCAAACAAAAATTTAAAAAATAATGTAAAATATACAAAAACTATTAAAAACTCCCTACCAATTCTTAATATTTAATTATCTAATACATTTTTCTAGATCGTTGTTTATCAACAGGCGAGATGATAATTTTAGGCTATCTGGTGATAATGAAAAAAAAAACGTGTGCAGTTTAAAACAAGAACTTTTACTTGCAACAATTAATTCTATTGTTTTATGGTAGGGTTGTAATACTTTTAATTTGTCTGTTGCTACTTTACAATTATTTACAGCTTTTGCAATACCTGCCGAAACCTCCAGGTGGGCCCCCAAGTACACCAAGACTAGCTTTAAATTTACATTGCTTTTAATAGCACGTTTGTGTTTTTGTTAATGTAAAATTTACCAAAACTGTTAAAAGCTTCTTAACAACCCTTAGTATTTAAGTCTCCAAAACATTTTTCCAAAATGTTGTTGGTCAACAGGCGAGATGGTAATATCAGAGGTAATTGTTTGGGTTATTTGGTGATATTAAAAACAACCTGTGCAGTTTTAATCAGGAACTTTTACCTACAACAATTAATTCTATTGTTTTATGGTAGGGTTGTAATACTTTTAATTTGTCTGTTGCTGCTTTAGCATTATTTACAGCTTTTGCGATATCAGCAGCACCTCTAGGTGGGCCCCCAAATACACAATGACTAGCTTTAAATTTACATTGCTTTTAATAGCACGTTTGTGTTTTTATTAATGTAAAATTTACAAAGGCTGTTAAAAACTCCTTAACAATTCTTAATATTTAATTATCTAATACATTTTTCTAAATTGTTGTTTGGTCAACAGGCAAGATGGTAAAATCAGAGGTAGTTGTTTAGGTTATCTGGTGATATTAAAAACAAAACCTGTGCAGCTTTAATCAGAAACTTTTACCTTCAACAATTAATTCTATTGTTTTATGGTATGATTGTAATACTTTTAATTTGCCTGTTGCTGCTTTAGCATTATTTACAGCTTTTGCGATATCAGCAGGACCTCCAGGTGGGTGTCCAAGTGCACTAAGACTGACTTTAAATTTAAATTGTTTTTAATAGCACTTTTGAGTTTTTGCTAATGTAACCATTACCAAAACAGTTAAAAACTTCTTAACAAATTTTTTAAATTCTCCAAACTGTTGTTTGTCAACAGGCGAGATGGTAATATCAGAGGTAGTTGTTCAGGGTATCCGGGTGATATTAAAAAAACCTGTACGGTTTTATTTAAGAACTTTTACCTGCAACAATTAATTCTATTGTTTTATTGTAGGGTTGTAAATCTCTTACTTGTTCTGTTGCTGCTTTATCATTATTTACAGCTTCTGCGATACCAGCAGCACCTCCAGACGAACCCCCAAGTGCACTGGGGCTAGCCTTCAATTTACACTGCTTTTAATAGAGCGTTTTATTGTTACTTTCTTTTAAGCACGGGGTTGTTAGACGCAGATGTGCCCTACTCCACTTCGACATCTTTGTAGGTATCCTATATTCGTTAATATTCTTAATTTCCAGACTTAATTCCATGCAAAGAAGATCCATTTCTTTATTTATTTTTAAAATAATTTTTTCTTCTCTAGACAACCGATGAGGAGTTACTAACCTGGTCCTCTTGTACAGCAATTTATACGACTTTTTCTCCAAATAATAAGTCAATGTTATTTCTTCCCTAGAAGTACCCAATAGAGCAATAAAAAGTGCCACTCTCATGCATCTTTTACAGTTCATGTGAAGAAGCCTTGAACTTCCCATTTTGCCCACTTCTTTATTACCAGGGTTTCTAGCCTTCGTTAAAAGAAGAAGAACCATAATCAATCATAAAATTGCTCTTTCAAATTTATCCGGGAAAATGTGAAAATTTTCCCGGATAAGAAAGAATCACGTAAAAAGAATTACTGTGTGGAAAAAACTTTTTTCGTCTAGGTCTCCTCTTCAGAGCTATTGGCTTCCAAAGAGCCTCAATGGAATTAAGTTTTTCGAACTTAATTATTGAACCATCAGGTATATTCCATTTTTTTAAAATGTAATACCAAGTAAGACTCTTTTAATAACTATCACGGGGACGGACTAGCTGTGACACTCATAACCCCTTTTTTACGTCCTGTATTGATGAAAACTATGGACAAAGTTTTTACAAACCTTTTACTATTGGGTAAAAATTTAGTACTCTTTATTATATATTATAATAATGTCTAAAAAACTTGATTTCATTGGAGCTAATATCTCCAAATGAGAGGCCTATACGAATGAACTTTTCGTATTCTTTTCATGTGTAAAATCTGTTGTCTTCTAATCCTTGTAATCTTTAGGTTCTGTATTAAAAAACTTCCTCTCACTTTCCTTAAGACACCCACGATACGTTATTGCTTCGGCTTTGAGACTACGTAGACTGCCCCATAATAAAAAAATCTGCCCTGTTGTGTATAAACTCCTTTTTTAATATTGATTGACACTGCGTATTATTCTCAATCATTACTTTTTTTCTAGGATAATTTACACGACATATACCAGTATAGAGCAAATACGAAAAGCAATTCAAAAAGACCACCCAACAGATCAAATGAAAAGGGCAAGAAGAACCCTGTAAGTAATGGTTCTTGGGTATTGGCAAACTTTTATTGTTAGGATGGTACTTCTTTATAAGTCTAAGATCCCACCTTATGATTTCTACATTAATTACATATTTTTTAATTAAAAAATTTTCGAAAATATATATTGGGGGGAAATATTTATGAAAAAATGTCGGAAAACATCGGAATTATGTGGAAATTATAAAAAATAAATATAAAAACTATAAAACTCAAAAAAACAAACGTTTAATGAAAGATTTATCGGAGGCAATACCGTAAGTGCTTAGATTTGGACGGATATTTTTTGCTTGGTATCGAATGGTACTTGCTTTGGGAAATTTAACGAAACCTGTTTTTCAAAATCACGAGAGAGAGGATTAAGTAATTTGTATCTTTATGTTTTTGGGGTCGTTAAATCTAAATCCGGAGTCAGTTTTATCCATCAGATCAAAATCAAGAGTATTTTAAGGTCAAATGTACAAAAAATAATCTCAACCAAATTTGAAGAGTGCATACCTATGTTTTTAAGGTCACTGAATATGAATCCGTGGTCATTTTGAACCCATCGGGTCAAAAGCAATCTTAGGTAAAAATTTGTAAATTTAAAGTGAAATAGTTAAAATGGCGGATTTAGGCATTTGCCTCAAATTCAGGATATAAGAGTTTTTGAGGGTACTAGGTCCACTCTGAAAATTAATAATATCAGGTCAAAATTTATAAATTTGAAATAGCGTATTCAAAACGGCGGATTTTGGTATTTATAAACCGATTTGTCTCAAATTAAAAATATAACCCAAGTAACACAAGATGGTCCTTTATATCATTTTCTTCTTTATAAAAGTTTTATAAAGGCGTCCAAAGACCTTTAATATATTTATAAAAGTGTTATTTAACACTAAATAGTTTTTTAAGCAATATGGCTTTTTAATATAGTTGTAAAAACTTTCTTAAAGCTAATTAATATATCTTTTATATAGTTGCTTTAACAAGACTTTATAAAAGTGACAACCACAGCTGTTAGAGAGTTTTCAGCGTTTTATCTGCATAATTGCTTTATAAGCTACCATATAAAGCATAAATAAAACCTCAATTGTGCCATTAATTTAAACCTTTTTATAAAACCCTTATGGAGTAATTTGCGTATGTTTATCCCAATGCTTTATAATTAACGCCATTATAAAGGTTTTTTTAAATGCTTTGTTGATGTGTGTTTCATACTCATAACTTTCTAAGCAAACATGCTTTATTACTGGAATATTGTAGTGATTTAAAAGGTTTTTTTAAGTAGTCAGCAACGAAATAAAATTTCCATAAAGCAGGCATACCCAGCGGTAAGTCGTTAGGCTATTTTGTCGTGTGTTTTCTAAGCTAAGCTAAACTTATTGAAATTGACAATGACGAGAAACGGGAAAACTAGCTATTAGAATTAGAAAATTAAATCATAAAGGATGACGTGCTTTTAAGAAGTCGGCACACCTACTGAAATTAAAAAAAATATATTTTTTATTAAAGAGATACGAAAATGATCCAGGATGTTTCAGGTTAGCTATATCTTCTTAAAGCACTTAGTAGCTGTATTAAATAATAGGCTACCAAACATTTTTCCGGCAGATCCGCGGATACTGCTTAGCACTCCTCGCAAAGTATTCGTTGCCGGTCTTTTGGGAGTTTACACGTCAGCCGTATCGGCGATGAGATTGCAGTTCGCACAGGCTATTTTGATAAGAAAAATGTATAATGAATGTTTTAAGACAATTAAGCCGAAACGACAAAAACGTTGTATCTACAGAAATAGTTAAAATTATTAGATAAGGAGGTTACGCATGCAATAAATCTTAAAATAAATAAAGGTACATCAAACGTGCAAATAGCCACTAACTGTTTAATAACGCAATAATGTGTTGTAGCACCCTTATAGAGCCAAAAGAGATATAACAACGCGATTAGCGCCCTCTGTACATTATTCGAAGTTCTAGAGGGTCGCACTAATTCTTTTATAAAGCTGTTATAAAGCAAACCCATAAAAAATAGCTTTTCTGACCAGTTTGCACGTCGCCATTTAATTTTTCTCAGGATGTTAGGGCCGCCATTGTTGCATAAAGCAATTAAATTGCGTATTATTCCTTTCATCTCTAACTAGTTTGTGTTTTAATAATTTTTTCGGGATTAAAGTATGGAAATTTAACATCTAGTAACATTTTAAAGGTTAAAAATAAAAAACGACATAAACAATAAATGTTTGATATAATTTTTTTCAATCCAATTTTTAATTATTTTCAAGGCGCTTTGATAAATATAGAGCTAAAACTATATATTTTATCAGAAAAAAATCCATCGCAAGTGAATTTCACATTCTGCATATGCGAAACTTTCCTAAAATGAGTTATTTATTTTAGGTGTAATATATATGTATATCGTAGATCAGTCGGCTTTTATTTCCAGTCGGGTTCAATAATATAAAAAAGAATCGGCAAGGGCGACAACCATAAAATACCTATTAAAAAACAATTTTTTTCCAAGTTTACTTATGCAACTGAAATAAAGTATTTATTCAGCAAATTACTGTCAACTTGCTACCGGCTAGTGAAAAATGCGCATGTCTGACAAGCTGTTTAATCGAATATGTAGCTATCTAGTGACATTGCTAGAGTATCTATGAAGTACTTATATATCCGTTTTATAACTGATGAATTTTGTACCATAATAAACCTTATTTATAATGGCAAATTATAACGCTTTAATAAATTAGCTGTATAAAGTGCGCCTATTTTGGGTATATAAACACTACGTTAGGTTTGAGAGAACGTTGTATAGAACAAATAATAAAACATTGGGCTGGATAATTTAGTGATGTAGCGGTTCTCTCAGCTTTTAAAAAGCAAGTTGTGTTACTTGGGAAGGAATCGGATCCTTCCAAAAAAAATCGGTTCTGGGTCATTTTAAAATTATATAACGAATCCGGATTACAGATCCTATTTTTTAAAAGTAATCAATTCCAGCCTTCAGATCCCTAAAAAGAAATCGATTCCTGAATTCGTTTTTAAAAACATTCGATTCCTACCCAGCTCTAAAATTACCTATGCATAAGAAACCCAATCTGTATATTTCTTCTTGATTTGGTATTAATCTATTGTTATTTGAATACTCCTTTTTGATTTTTAGGAACTTAATACGCCGGAATTTGATTTAAGAGATATAAAAGGTAGAACGCTCAGCTACAAAGATTCTGATCTCGATGCACTACGGGTAAGCAATAATTATTGATATTACCGTGCCACTGTAATATTAAGAAGTTTTGGATAGAGATCGAACGCTGTAAGAACAACACCGATACGTCACGGTCTCATATGGCAAACCCGTATAAAACCGTGACGTATCGGTGTTGTTCTAACAGCGTTCGATCTCTACCACTGGAAAGCGCTTTCCCCAATAAGCCAACAGTGTTGCCAACCCTTTAAAATACAATTTAAAACCAGTAACATCACCATTTTCCTTTCTTCTATGGATTGTTGAGGTAAGGATCACCATCTCTTAGCTGTTTCAAAGGGTAAACTAAAAGGAGGCCGGCTAGAAAGCCAATGTTGACCGCACATATAAAGAGGCCTAGAAGTTAAACGACGTAGGTTAGATTTCACCACTGGTTCTAGCAAGAAACAATACCATTGACCATCTTAATTTAGTAGACAATTTAAGGGCTTTTTGTAACACGAGATGGTGATTTCACCACGGTCTTGAACAACCATTGCCATCTTAATTTAGTGCACATTTAAGGCTTTTGTAACACAGATGGTGAACAAGTTAAAGACTCTCACTTTCCGAACTTGCTCTGGCCAAGTGCAAACGTTGACGTCACCTGCCGAATCTGGCTGGCAGGGAATCGATACTACACAGCGTGTGAGCTGTTGGGATATCGATACAAACATCGATTTGATCTTTCAATCAGCTCAAAAATTATATGGGTTTAAAACTTTTTATATTCTAAACATTGAAGGTAAACATCGATGTTAGTGTCATCTAAAATCGATGTTAAAAACATCGAACATCGGTAACAAAACATCGATAAACGTCGCCCAGCATTATTTAGCACCGGTGGTGACGCTCACAGCCGCTGCCCGCTTCTCCTAAATTTTCCAACGTACGTTAAATGGAACTGAGCAGTCCTTTAGTATATAGTCGTTACGAACAATTGTGTGTGAAAAAAGAAATAGATGTATAACCTTTCTTTCTCGCTTCAAAGTTCTGATTGGTCGAAAGGGAGGAGCCGATCAACGGCACGCATATCTGGGTATATACCTCTACCACATACGAATTATCACGTTGGAGCGAGAGAAAAAGTTTGCATGCATAATTTATGTCATTTTTATGTAGGTTGTTATCATATCATTTTATTTATATATTTACCGTATGAGTTTTTCATCTAAGAACATTATCAATTGTAATTTCAATGCTGTTTTATTTTTAGGAACATCATAGTCGACCGGAATGGAATGTTAGAGGTGGAAAACTCAGAAACAGAGAAATAAATCCCGATTTAATGCTGGTAGGTACAAAGTATTAAATAACACCAAAAAGGTGTATGTTACTGGACCCCGCCCACCTTTCACTTACCGCTTCTCGGTTATCCATCGGTCTAACATTACGTCACTGAAATTTATTTTGGTAAATAACTGTAGCAGTGGCGGCTCGTGTCCAAAATCTCAATGGGTTCACAATTTGAAATAATATTTTAAGTAAAATAAATTGTCCAATTAAGAAATCCATTTTCCGGAAATTTTTTCGTTTTCACAATTCGATTTTTATTGGAACTAAACTAAGAGTACTTATAGAGAAAACATCACATTTATTGGTCTCAAAGATGTTACCCCATCCTGTCCGATTTTCCCAGGTTTGGGGATGATTGCTACTTTGATTAGTATTCAGGTTGTTGGTATAGCCCAGAGCTAGGCTGCCTCTTAAAAGTAGACACAGTCTATGTAGTAAGAGTTCTGGTCCTTTCTGAGGCATTACTGGATAAATGTCATCCGTTCCTGGCGATTTATATGGTTTAAATGAGTTTATGGCCCATTAAATGTTGTCTGCGTTTATCACTGGTTTTGCTTTCTGCCAGTCCTCCCTAGAGCAGTATCCTGGGTTTCCCAGTCTTCCGGTGACATGTTGTTTATTTTGCATTCCGGAAAGTGTACCCTGAGTAGTTCTCTCATGGTCTCATTTGCCGTTCTTGTGTGATCCCCTTTGTTTCTAAATATTTGTGACTGAGGTTCTTTCGAAAGAATCTTATGGAGTCTGACTGCCTCGTGAGTTCCTTCGATTTCCTTACACTGCCTTTTCCATGAATCTCTTCTCGCTTTCCTTAATGCTTTATTGTATTCGGTATGATTTTCTATCCGGTGTTGCCCTGTTGTATTTTCTCCTTAACCTCTTTTTCAGTTTGGTGAGTTCCTCGTTTCACCAGGGCACATTTCTCGAGTACTTTTTTATCACCAGCGGTCAGTTCTCGTACGCAGAAATAATGGCGTCCTGTATTTGATCCGGGTCGTGTGTATTGTTTGTTTTTCGCTTTGTCCCTCTTAACGCAAATTCCAGGTCTGCCTTAAAGGCTTCCCAATCCGTTTTTCGAGGGTTGCGATATGTTTCTTCTATAGGTTTATGTCCCCATATGGTGAAGTTTATGTGTCTATGATTTGATCAACTTACCTCCTCAAATACATGCCAGTTGATAACATTGCTTCCAACGTAAGTTGTAGCTAGTGTTATTTCTAGTATCTCTTTTCGTCTACTATATGCAAAAGTTGGTTTATTGCCTACATTTAATAAGTCCAAATTGTTTGCCATAATAAATTGTAGTAAAGACTCACCTCTTTGGTTTGTGTTTGTACTTCCCCAGGTGATGTGGTGTGCATTAGCATCGCATCCCAGGATGAGATGCGATCCATTTCCTCTACAGCTTTTCACCAGGTCGTCCATCTCCTTGGTTGGTGGTAGGTCAGGGTCATCAAAGGGTAGATATGCCGATCCAAAAATTAATTTCCTCTGCATGGTCTTATCCCCCAACCTAATTTGAACAGCTACCAGTTCTATGAAGCAGAAATCAATTAGTGGTAGTATCTTGATGTCTTTTTTGACTATTATGCACGTTCTAGGAACGTCGGACGTTTTACTGTATATCAGTTCTTTTCCCACGTCCCCTAAATCTCTTACCTTTCGTCAGTAGAATCAGGGTTCCTGTAAGAGGACACATCAACGTTCCTCATGGCGTAATCAGGGACCGCTGCCTTGCTATGCTGCAGGTTGGCTTGCAGCACCCTGATCTTCCGTCCTGGCATCGGAGCGGATTTACTACTTTGGTCATCCATATTGATCCCACGAGTAGTGAGGACGGTGTGGTCAGAGCCTGCGGGGCCCCTGCGTAGGTGTAAGGCTGGATATTCTGGAAGGTCGCCCTGTTTGGATCTTTCTTAGTCTGGTTCTTCCTCTTAGACCTTTCCGCAGGGGTGGCCCTGTCGGTCTAGCTCTAAGGATCATTAGAACATGCTAGCCCGCTCACCCGGCTGTTGCATTCGTCAAGGAGTTAAAATACTTAAGTACAAATATTCCTTAACATTAAGTCAAGGGACCATTTAAGACGAATTTCAGCTAGCGAAAGAAAAATTTAAAACTTAAGGGACAGTTAATGCTTAAGAACAACTAAAGTGTCGCAAAGAGTGTTGTTGTAATCGGTCATAAAAAATTTATTACATAATATTGTGGTTATACAACATGTTTGGTGGGGCCTAAAGTGATGTAACTAAAATGAATCTTGAAAATAAACTGTAGGCAAATTATATCGTAATAATCGCACTGTGTGTCCGATGGTCGATAAAATAATTCATGCATAGGAAGCATCAACTGTAAATTAGTTCTGGTTAGTTTTGGTTACTTGATCTGAAAATTTTATTTATTGTTATTTCAATGCTCCTGTTTTATTTTTAGGAACTTGATCGGCCAGAATGGAATGTCAGACTAGGAGGTAAAAGGCTCAGAAACAGAGAAATGTCGGTAAGTACGAAATATTAAATATCACCACAAAGAGTAATGCCACTGAACATCCCTTTATTTCACTTACTGCTCCTCGGTTATCCATCGGTCTAACATTACGTTAATGAAATTTATTTTGGTAATTAACTGTAGCAGTGGTGACTCGTGTCCGAAATCTCAAGGGGTTTCCAATTTGAATTATGATTTTAAGACAAAAAATTGTCCAATTAAAAAGTCCATTTTTTTGGAAATTTTTTCGCTTTTAGCATTGGATTTTTATTGAAACCTAATTAAGAAACCAGTGCACACTGACTGTATTTCTATCTTTTATTGGCTTTACAGATTAAATAAGGACACCGATACAAACCGATACACACTAACCACAATCAATGATTGTTGCTATTAGAAAGAGAGCAACGTTGCATCTTCTTCCTTGTTTAATGATTGGCCTTTAGGATCCAAATAATTACTATGGAATATTAGATCTTTCCTTTCCTGGCTTGTGTGTAATAAAAATAGTAGTAATCTTACTTAAATTTTGTAGAAAAGTTGTCACGTTAACATTGCAATAGAAAATCGGTCGTCACTTTGTAATTTTTTTTTATTTGAAACCAAATGGAAATAAAAATTAAACGCGCCTACCTTTACTACCATAGAAAGGGAACCATTATTATTGTCAATAATAATGAGAAATAAACACATGATTTAAAACAAAAATATATTTAATCCGAATTAATTTGGACCGAAACCTGTTTCGGATTAGCGAAAATTCGGATTAGGCGGAATTTTGCCACTTAATGCCATATTATTGTCATACAATATTTAGCGTCTGATGTGTAAAATATTAAAGGTCGGACGCTAAATACACTTTTATTATTTAAAAGTAGATGGTGTAAAGTGTGCTAGTCAATAATTTGTAAGTATCAAACAAATAAATCATTAGAATCTGTTGATAAATGTACGACATTACTTGTAAAAACTTGTTTTTCTTTACTCTTCCTAGTTTTTAAATTTTATATTTTTTCCTGTCCTGGTTCTGTTCGGATTAGGCGGATTTTCGGATTAGCGGGTTTCGGATTAGCGGGACAGTGTATTTAAAAAAAATAATAAAAAAACGGAAATAACTACATATAATTTAAATGAAAAGGTAATTTAGTTTTTGTGTATTTCTTGTTTAAATATGATCATATCGCATGTCCCACCAGTCACGCAAAAAGAGATGAAAATTATTTTTCTAACCTCAAATATAACTTTATCAATTCTGATTTCTTTTAGGAGTGACAATATATACGTGGCTTCAACTATTAAGCGTCTTATAATTGTTAAAAAGTTTGTTTTATAGTTTTAAGACTGTTTAAATATGTCCCACCAGTCACATGTGACTGTCGGGACTCTAGCTTACAGATAATATATCATGGAATTTTATTTAAAAACTACAGATTGTAACTTTGTTTCTCCTTGTGACCCTTAATTGAATAATTTTTTTAGCCTAAAATAAGCGGGCGGGAAAACGAATCTATTCGCAGAAAATATTAATATTTTTGAGAAACTAAATTAATAGTTAAAGGTTCTTTAAATAAGATATCGTTATTTTCTTTCATGGTAGTTTAGAAAACAAGTTTCTTTGATTTGTGTTATTAACAACTAAAGTTTATTGAAATGTTTTTAGTATGTTTGATCTTTTATTCGCTTTCATCAAATTTTGGCGACATACCGCGTTGAACATTGTTAGACAGTTAACATACCGGTTTATTTTCGCGAGAAGCGGTAACGTAGGGGAAGGTGTTCTGTCGTCAGTATCTACGTCATTACTTTGTACCCAGTATCTACCGCTATCGCCACTGGTCAGGAGGAGCGTTAATAATGGTTATGTCAAATTTAAATTTAAAATAATGGAGGATTCGCGGCTTTTCTATTGTTTTGGTTCTGTGATTTTTTTTTTGCTATGGTTTAACAACTATTTGGATTGCAGATTTTTTGGTTTATTAGTTAATTCCCAAATGGATGAATTAATACAGTTATATTACAATCATAATGGAAAAATTTACTTATTATAGTTGACTTGGAAACAGCTAATATTTTATTAAATGAAAAATTTGGTTTATATATTATCTTTTCGACTTATTTCTTAACTCTCCAAAGACCTTACATTTAAATTTAAACTTAAAGTGTATTAAACCATTAGTAGTAAGTTGACATACGTAAACCGTTTCGTTTTTGCGAGGATAGGCTGGTTAAACACGGTTAGAATGGTGGGGGAAATAACTGCTATCAACCAGTAGTTAAAAACGGTAAGTCGCGAAAATATCCATTTTGTGTTTGTAGTTTCTTAATTATTTTGAATTATTTAGTTACATTTATGAATAACAACGTTTGTAAGGTATAAAAAGTCATAAAACTGATTTATTAAACAATTATATTTACATATTTTGTACTTGTCCCACCAGTCGTGATTTATTTTTTTTATTGTTTCTACTTAGGCTATCAATCTAATTTTTGATAAAAACCTGAATATATTGAATATATTTTATGTTAAGAAAACCATCTCAATCGAAAGTAAAGTGGCCGGACTGAAACTCGTCTTCGAGTACACTGTGATCAGAGAGGAGGATTTTTCAGTGTCTCACCAGTCACAGTCGTTAAAGTTATAGTTACAAAGAACTCATAAAGTATTCGGTTATTTCTTTAACTTCAATGCTTTTTGTTTTATTTTTAGAGACCTAATACACCAGAATGGAATGTTAGAGAAGCACCGGTGAGTACAAATTATTAAATTACACCACAAAAATTAATGCCACTGAAACATCCCTTACTTACCGCTCCTCGGTTATCCATCAGCAGGGCCGCCGCCAGAAAAAAATGTAGAGGGGGTCAAAAAGTTTAAGTCTATTTACTAGTCTAGAATTAATCGAATTAAAAACACATATACAACAACTTTAATTTCTAAATAGTAATCATACTCATTTAAATTCCTAGACGATATTTTAAAATTAAAGGATTTAGACAGGAATTGTTTTATTTTAAGTAATTTTTAAATACCCAGGGGGGTGGACGGCACACCCTGACCCACCTGCCGGCGGACATGTCCATCAGTCCAACATTACGTCACTGAAATTTAATTTGGTAATTAACTGTAGCGGCTCGTGTCCAAAACCTCAAAAGGTTCACAATTTAAATTAATATTTTAGGTAAAATAAATTGTCCAATTAACAAGAGTTTTTTTCTAAATTTTTTCTCTTTCACGATCAGATTGTTATTGCAACTTAACTAAAGGTATGTTTCCTTCCACGCGGCCGCCGCATGCGGCCAACGCACTACGTTAGCGGCAAAGCACTCCTACTAATGTTTTTAAATGTGCCTGGTTTCTTCCAAGCGGCCGTCGTATGCGTCCGCTGTCAACGACTGCGATTGATGCGACTGAACTGCTGAAGAAGCAGTGTAGACGCAGTCGTGTCTGCGACTGATATTTTGTTTGTGTTGTTTTGTCTGTAATATCCGGTGTTTTTTTTTAAATTTTTAAAATTGAAACTTTATTTTTAAATGAGATCCTGGATTTTCTATTACGTATTTTAAGAGCTTTTAAGATCCCAAATCCAATGATGTTTCGCACTTATTCAAAAAAATCAGTTTAATGTTTTCCCAAGATCCTGCCAAAAATATATTGTCTGATTCTCTCTAACATATGGTTTGTTATAAAAATTGCCATTAATATAAATTTTTCGAATAAGTGCAACACATTATTGGTTTTGGGAACTTAATAGCTCCTAAAATACAGAATTAAAAAATCCAAGGCCGTATTTAAAAAAAAAACAGTTGATGATGACAGCTCAAAGACGAATCGTCGGTGTATAAATCTAATAACACTATCTTGTAGAACATGAAAAGTAGCAATGGAAATGTAAAAGTTATTTTGTTACATCGATTCAAATAAAGTCATAAAAAAAATAAAAACGAAATTGCGAATAATCGGTTTTTTCCAAAAGTAAGTATTCGAAAATTTTAAATTTCTAAGGTGGCATTTTGATTAGCATCAACTTTGCCTTCATTTAACCGGCCCGTATCTCTTTAAGTTTCCGAGATCCTAATGATGAGACTCGAATTTGGTTCACCCTGTACAGTTTTACCTTAATACAATGGCTAATTTTTCCTCTGGGGTTATTGGATATTCAACTCTGTTGTCTGGCTCGGACTTTATATCGTCTTTTATTAAGTCAAGAATAAAACTAAACTCTGCTTTATTCACTCTAAAATATTTTCTAAATTTTACTTCATCCTGTGTCAGATGTCGATTTATTAATGTAGTATAACAACCCCCATTGCTTCTTTGCAGAAATATTGGATTTATAGAAGCATTGCTATGTTTCAGATTGGCTAATTGTAATAGTATTTTGTCATCCTCTTCCTCCTTCTTCTAATAATAAATATATTGCTAGATCATCCATCACGACTCTTACCAAAGATTATTCCCTTTCACTAATAATTTTGCTATCGCGAGTTTGAGCCGCGGTCCTAAGAAACCACCCGATTAAACGGCGGCCGCATGCGTTAGTCGCATTGCGTTAGTCGCATGCGACGGCCGCGTGGAAGGAACCACACCTTAAGAGTACTTATTGGCACGCTGCGCGATGAGAACGACATCTGACGGCTGCGTAAAATCATGAAAGCCGTGGAAAAGGTGTAAGATTATTTATAAAATGTATTTATTTTTCGTAAATAAATATACAGGGTGTTTCGAAAAGGTTATGCCAAACTAAAGGGGGTTTTGGGGGACATTGTAGTAAAGAATTTTTGCGTAGGAACCCTCAGTAAAAAATGGGCCGTTTTGGCTCCAAAGATATTTTTGCTTAAAACGTAAATATCTTTTTATTTGGTCTTTTGGTATTTCTACCTGACGTTTCGTCTACTACTGCGGCAGACATTATCAAAGGTGGATCCAAGGTCGAAGTACTCTTCCTGACGGCTCACGGTTGACTGTTACGGCGACTGTCGGGGCTTCTGCTTTTGTTGGAGTTTTGGTAGGCGGGGCTTTCTGTTCCGTTCCAGCCAATGGAAAAGGACTTGGATTTTCTGCCTTCATTTTTAGCGTTTAGAATCCTATCATAGGGCAATCATAGGATTCTTTTCGATGACACGCAAGTCCTAGATAAAACTGCCAATTATTATCCAAGAATATACAGGAGGCAATAGGAATACAAAAACATAAAACAACTCAATAAAAGAAGAGGGCCATAATCTTAGTAAAACGTGGATTCCAGCACTAAAAGATACAAAAACGCTAAATGAAAGCCGAAAATCAAGTCCCCATTGGCTGGAACGGAACAGAAAGCCCCACCCACCAAAACTCCAACAAATGCAGAAGACCCGACAGTCGTCGTAACAGCCAACCGTGAGCCGTCAGAAAGAGTACTTCGACCTCGGACCCACCTTTTATAATGTCTGCCGCAGTAGCAGGCGAAACGTCAAGTAGAAATACCAACAGACCACGGCAAAGAAGCCCGGAAAACCCATATAATGTAGTTAAAATCGGCCGTGAAAGCTTACATATTTTTTTTATTATAAATAATTCAAAAATTATAACAAAATTTCAAAATAAGACCTTCAACTTGGTTACATAAATTGATTTTTTGACTCATGGAATCGCGTACCAGTTGGAATATGTGATAAATTGTGTGATGAAACAGAAAAAGATGTGATAAAACAAGTATCAGACACAAAAAAGTGTTTATTACTTCCTATCTCTCTTTTTATTATTTTTCATTAAAATATATACCAAACCTATTGAGCCTAAACGGCTCATGTTTGAGTAAGGATTTCTATGCAAAAATTGTTCACCCATAACCCCCTTGAGTTTGCACAACCTTTTTGGAACATCCTGTATATAAACCTGGTTAGCACTGTAAATGACTGTTGGATAACATTACAAATGTCAGAATAACTTCTGGTTAAATCTGCTAGGTGAAAATCGGAGGAATTTTTAAAATTTTTATGCATTTTTTAGGTTATGTCAGTGGGCCGATATAACTCAAAAACTAGCGTCTCCGACAAAAATTGGCAATTGGCCCGATAAGTAAAACAATCACCTGACAATCTTTCGAATCTAGGGCTTCTTTAATATACTTAACACTAATATACAGTAAAGCGCAGAGCACTACGAACATAGGACGATTTTGGATGTACCTAAAAACGTCGCACGCATTGCTTATCGATCAATAATTTTCGGCAAACAAATTTATAAGACGCGCGTCGGCCGGCAAAGCGATCAACTCAATACGTTTATTCCTGAAATAATTCTTTACTATCGAACGCTCGACAGCTATAGTTGTACGCAGAGTTTTACGGTGTCGATTATTTGCGACCAGACATTTTTTTTTTAATAAAATAATAATTGTTAATAATGGATGTTCACGAACTGAAAGAAAAAATTAAAATTATTAAATGGTATCACCGTGGAAATCCTGATAGGGGAGTTAGGGAATTATTTATTAATTTATGTCCAACCAGGCTTACCCCACAATTTTCACTATTCACCGAATCATTAAAAACTTTTTGACATTTGGTTGTTTAACTCCAAGAAAACATAAACATGATAGTGCACCAGAAGAAAACAACGAAAGGGAAATGAAGAAATTATAGTAGTGGCAAGTGTTATTGAAAATCCTACAATTTCATTAATACAATTGTACAACAGGTTAATTTGAGCAAAGGATCAGTGGAAAGAGTGCTTGAAAAATGAATACCGATCCTACAAACTAAGAAAATGTGAATTGAAATTTTCCCTGATGATCATTTTAGACGAATGCAATTTTGTGAAACTGTAATGGAAAATAACAATGAAAATTTGATAAGAAACATTGTTCTTCATGGTCTCACGCAACGATTTTTTTCTCTGGGGTCACGTAAAATCACAAATTTATGGTTTCCAGGAGAACAGGGCTAATAATCTACAAGAATTGCAAGTACAAATTAAGAATTCCTTTACGATTATTACCCTTAACATTCTAGCAAATGTCAGAAGGCGTTTTTATAACAATCTTGGTTATTGTTTGGCTCAGGAAGGTGGTTTATTTGAGCATCTTCGATAACTTGAAAGATTTTTTCTTTTTTATTCTATGAATGCACATTAATTTATTTTTTTTTAAATATCTTCTACGTTCCATTATTTATTTGAGAAAATTCTTTTATTTTATTAGGAAAAACTGTTTGGTTCTTAAAACCGTAGCAAACGTTGAGGTCTCGTAAGCAACTAATTTTAAATTTATGGCTGATAAGAAATCCGATCAAAGACGGTTGATGCCTAGCTAGCTCCTGTTACTTGCCTATAAACACTGCATATTCTTACTGAAAATAAAAACGTAGTACACAACTAAACTCACAGACTAAACTGGGCAGATAACTCTTCCGAATTTATCACCGACTCCCCACCAGCCTCAACCAAAAATGAGCCACGTAAGGAAACGAGACAGAAATTAAAATGCAAGCCACAAAAGTATTATTGGTATTTTAGAATTGGGTACATCCAAAATCATCCCGGAGCCTCCTATGTTCGCAGTACGGTGCGCTTTACTGTATACTTTACTTTCTTAAAGGCTTTATAGTAAATTTCTCTATTCACAATATTCAAAGACTACACATACACTAAAGTCAGTTCTGCATGGAAATACTTAATGTTACATATTTTAAAATACTTTATAAATTAAATAACTGACTTTCTAAAATTCTAGTGACATTGCAATCTCAATGGTCCTGTTTTATTTTCATTAGGTTAATTATGGGCCGCTTCCTTATCCGCGAATGATGGTTAGAGCAGGAGGGAAAAGGCTCACGAATAGAGAATCTACTGCCGATTCAGTACCGGTAAGTACGAAGTATTAAATAACACCACAAATGTTTTTTTAGAAGTGTTAGACGATGTTATGGTTTCAATAACTTTAAAAACTTGGACTTTTATTGTCTTTATTTGTTAATTAACCAACCGTTTTCAAGTGATAACTAAAAACTATTCTTAAAAGCTACGACTTATATACTTTCCGTTGTTCACCGAAGCTTACCGATTTTTCACGGTTTAGGAAACGGTTGCCAGATATTCGGAATGTCGATACTAGGCTAACTAAATACATTTTGGTTGTTAACAATTATTACAGGTTCTTTAAATTTTCTTTTCTTCTAGTGGGTTTCTTTTTGAATAATTTTTGTTTCCGACCATTGTATGCGGTGTTGTTTTGACCATGCGTCTTCGGCAATCCCTGATTTCGACGTTTCACCTCGTTCCGTATGTTTTTTGTCTTCTTAAACTTTAATTTCGAGTGGTCTTTTTGTTTCCCCGATGTATACCTCACCACATTCACAGGGAATTCGGTAGACACAGTAATTTTTTGAAACATTGTTGTCCGGGCTCGTCTTAGTAACTTTGATACACCCATCAAAATTCTTCTTCTTTATTTCATTATACTAGAGGTCTTAAGCTTTTAAAGGTTCAAAGGCGCCCTTAGAGTCAGCAGTTGTTTAAAATTATTGGATTCAATTCCTGCCCAGCTCAGATGAAAGGCCTGTTAAAAAAATAGTTTTTTTTCTGTTTTTAATAGTTACCGGCTAGATTTCTCTTTATACAAAAAAGTTAATGCACGCCATAACTTTTACATATATACTACATACATATATAGGGATCAAAAGTCCGGTTTTAAAATCTTTAACTTTGAAAAAAGCTGACAATAATTGATTTTAAATTGTACCATTTTTTGGCAATAAAATGAAATATTTTTTTTTCAACCCCTTAGCTGCAACCCCCCCCAACTTTTTTTTTTTAAAGCAAACCTATGTGTGTATGGGCTCATTGAAAGCTCTAAAAAATGGAATCTACCATAATTTTTTTTTAAACTTATGTGGTTACCAGGAAATGAGAAAAAACTTTTAAAAACAAAAAAGTTAGAAATACCTACTTAGTGCTATCTACGGGTAAAATTTAAAGTAACAGATGCTGAAAATCCCCCACCCTCTTACCCCTTTGGGAGGCTCCCGCGATGGTAAAACCCGTCTACGGAATTCGAATGGCCTCAGCCGGTATGTTATGTGATTCCACTCTAATTCTGTTTTTTAGATTCAATATTAGCCGGCCTATTTTGATAAACCTTTCTTTCAGATATCCCAAAAAAAAAAATATCTAATGGCGTTAAGTCTGCGGCCATTCAATTGTACCACTCTTTCCCAAACCAGCGTCCTGCAAATATTTCATCGAGATATTCTCTGACGTTAATACCAAAATGTGGGGGCGCCGTCCTGTTGGAACCAAAGTGTTTAGTGGGATATCTGGATCTCCATTGGGGAAAAATAACGCTAAAACAGGCACTAATTCAAAGCGTAAAAAATCTAAGTAGCGTGCAGCTGTAAAGGGTTTCCTCAAAAAGTATGGCGCTAATATTCTGTTGTTGATGATGCCTGCCCATACATTTATTTTTTGAGGACGTTTCGTATGAGCTGCATATCCAGTGTGGGTTTTTCCCGACTCCAGAATCGATAATTGTGCCTGTTAACTACCCTTTAAATAAAAAAGTAGCCTCGTCCGAAAAGAGTATGTTCAGTGGAAACCCATTATTCTCGTCACATCGCCTCAATTTCACAAAATTGCAAACGCCTGTCATAGTCATCTTCCAAGAGCTCTTCGACAAGATATACCTTATATGGGTGGTATTTTTTTTGTTTTCCCTCCCAATGTACGTCTAAACCAGGATTGTTTTGGCCTATTCCCGTTGACAAATGTGGATCTTCCTCAGAGATACGGCAATGTCCAATTTTTGATCTTCGTCTAAAACATGTGGCGCACATGGCAAGTCCTTCATGTACCATGTTCTTAAAATTTTGGGTTAAGATTTATACATATTTTTGGGAAATGTGATTTTCCGGATATTTTGCATTAAATAAAGTACACACTTCCTTGACCCCCATTCTATCCCCACATCCCAACAAAATCAGATTTTGATACCTGCTCTCTGAAATACCATTTTTGTTTGGCAAATTAAAAAAGAACACTTTGAATACACAATTAATAAAAAAATTTTTAAAAAACTGAGTAAAAAAAAATTTTCTTATCGGCATTAAATTTGTACAAAAAATTTTACAACCTTTTTTCTTTTTGAAGTACACTGCCCCAACAATTGCTTGGGATTATAACTAATTTTATGGTAATTTTTTCTAAAAAAAATAAATTCCAGAGAATTTGGGATTTAGATTACGTTATTTTACACATAATCAATAAAATTTGTTGTGCTGCCTCCCCAGGTTTTGGTGGTTCTTAAAATTTGAAAACTTTTAGAAACTAGGAAAATTGATGATCCTTAGCAATTGTTGAGCAGTGTACATCATCAGTTAATTGCCCTTTATTTGTTTATTTGCAACGTTATTACCCGTAGATAGCACAAGTAGGTATTTCTAACTTTTTTTTTTTTAAAAGATTTTTTTTCATTTCCGGGAACCACATAATTTTAAAAAAAGGGTATGTTTCATTTTTTAAAGTTTTTCAATGAGCCCATCCCGAATGGGTTTTGCATTTGAAAAAAAAGTTGGGAAGGTTGCAGCAAAGGGGAAAAAAAATTTTCATTTTATTGGCAAAAAATGCGTACAATTTAAAATCAATTGCCCTTTTTTCACGTTTTTTCCTAAGTTACTGGTTAAAGATATTAATTTTATTCCGGAATTTTGCGCATCCCTGTATACATATCATATCATATACATATACATCACATCATATACATACACATACACTATCAAAAATACTATTATTGCCTATCGCCTAGAAGCACTGGTTAATATCATATTTGTTTGATCATATTCTCATTTTTTTTATCTTTATGAGAGCTCACGAAGACTTGTATGAAACTCAAATACTGGGTACGTGGGTGCCGATTTTAGATCTTTAACCGATTTTTTCAATCAACGTTGTCCAAGTACCAAAACAATCAATATATTGCTTATTACGGAACCATTTACACAACGCGTTGGTGCGTGGTATTTCACAATTTAAATTCTTGAAAACTACTTATTTTTTTAATACCCTCAGGAAAATGAACATTTTTTAAGTCATGAATTATATTTTTTTTTTTATTAAAATAGAACATGAATTTGGAAGATAAAATTGCAAATTTTAAGTATATTAAAGATACTGTTTCTAAAATATAGGTAGAAGTAAATGTTTTTTTTTCCTGATATAAATAATGGTTTCCATGAGTCTTGGACTTTGTTTTTTAAAATTCACTTTAACCCCCGAATATGGCGTAAAAGAACGTTTTTTGGTTTAGTAAAAGATCTCGGTAAAACGAAAACAAAATGCCGGATATATTTTACCTAAAATCCTGACAAAATTTACATTTGTTGACAAAAATTTACAGTTTTTTTTCTTTGTGTGGTGTAACTGTTAATTATGTGTGTGTAAAGGTAATGATTTTTTTGATTTTACTCCTAAAGCAGAAAATTTAAAAGGTAAGTCCTTATTGAATTGTTTTAAAACATTTTTTTCGGCGATCGTTTATTTATAAGTTTTATAAATGAACAGAAAATTATTCATAAATGGCCCACATTAAGGCATGATTATCTATTAATAAACGATCATAGTATAGACAACTAAAAATACAAAAAAACCATTGTGTCTATTTATAACCATGTCATTAGAATATCAACAATTAAAAAACTATAAAATTGGTTGCCTAAAACCGAAATCTATCCAAAAAACGAAAAAAAATATGATCTCTCTACAATTTAAAAATAAAACGATCGCCAAAAAAACTAAATGATATCCTGTTACCATACATTGTAAAACTCAGCTGTTGTTGATGTTACCAACTTCTAAATAATGCATTTAGTTTAAGTATACCTAAAATTGAGAAAAGATTTGCCTTTTTTTGATTGTATGTTTTTTTTGTTTTCCATATTGTAGACCTGAGGAAGAAATAAATATTTTCGAAAGGTCGTTAAACTAAGAAGTGTTTTCTTAATTGCCCTTCCTGGACCCATACTCAAGAAATTTAGTACCTTTGTTATATATATATTTATATATATATATATATATATATATATATATATATATATATATATATATATATATATATATATATATATATATATATATATATATATATGTTTTTTATTACTGTGAAAATTGTATTCCTAAACTCAAGAGATGTTAGGTTGGATAAATTTGCATGTCCGAGAACAGGAAGGAGATGCATCACACCTTATCGCTTTATTTTCTGTACGCCAGGACCGTATAGAGATATAGTCTTTCGTACTAAACAAAGTTATCGGTGCGCCATGGGTGAATACTGCCAGAAAAAACGCAATGGACACAGGTACGTACGTTTTAAAGTTTCAGTACTTCAAAAGACCCACACATTTTTTTCAAAAACAAAGTGACGTCAGAATTTTTTGCTACATACAATTTAACGTATTTTGAGATAATGGCATTCTAATAGAATTACCTCTATTTTTATAAAATGCCTAAAATAATATGTATTTTTTTCCATAATAGCTAGAAGATTCATAAAATGGCTAATATATATAAATGCTTGACCTCGTATATTGCCCCCTTCTGCTGCTGAATTAAAAATCTATCGGTTTCCATGTTTTTTCAAAAATGCAAATATTTCTTTAACAATTTTTACCCATATTGATAATTAAAAACGCTGTGACTTCAGATACTTGTCATCATGCTTTGTTCTTTTATTACGCCGATGCGTAGCCTTTGGACTGTCAAAGAACAATACATATATACAAAACATTCTTCTTATAGACGAATTCATAAATTACTCTGCGACACTAGCCATCAAGTTTTATTTTTGACGCACATGCGCAATAATGAAACAAAGGCACAGTATCCCCCTTGTATTACTACTTACTGGTATGTATTTTTGATGATGTTTTATTTTAACCAACATGCCATCCGAGTTGGCACTAAGTGCACAGAGCTGTGATAAGTAGTCGCAAGATATAATAAAAGTAAAGCAGGATTAAGTATTCAGTTTTTAAAATATACAATACAATAATAGATACAATAACAACAATACAAACTGGCAGCATTAAGTATTTTACTTAAAGTAAACATTTTTAATGCAAAAAATAACCAAATACTGGTTTCAAAAGATTAGTACTTGAAGTAATTTAGATAGTATTAGAAAAAATATTATATAATGTGGTGTAGAAATGTAAAGACATGGCGATATGGTCAAGAAATATGAATATTTTAATGGATTTCTGTCAATAAAACACTTGACTAATTAAAGAAAGGTTTTATAAGCAAATATAAAATTAAAACAAATGTGTACACTATACTCTGTTATAGTATGCTCACATGCAGCAAAACTTCTGTAATGTATAGCTACTAAATACGCATAAAATCGGACAAGTCAATATGAAAAACAAATTGAAAAATTAATAATGTTAATGTGAAATTTTGTTACTTTGAGGTGACATCAGTTTTTCGAAGATGCTGTACCATAATGCCTGATTATATTGTTAAAGAACTCTGTCTTTTTGGTCTTAAGATAAGGATTAGTATGCTTGTTATGCAAGTTTTTCACTGTTCAAAAAATCTGAACCAAATATATTTAATTCAAAATGCCAGGTTTTAAGTTTATCATTATCAGTTTTTTTACCTTTTTACATAATTTTAATTTTAGATTTCGAAAATTTTTAAAAAATATAGTAATAAACCACATTAGAGAAACACCCACAGTAGCACCTTATTTGACAGATAATAAAAATATATGTACAAGACATAGTTCGTATAGACCAAGGGTCTCCAAACTACGGCCCGAGGGCCACATCCGGCCCGCGGACAGATTTTGTCCAGCCCGCGGAGAGCTAGCATACTTGAAAACTCCTTTTAGAGAACAAATAATTTTTATAGCAAATTAAATTTAGTTTACTGAAGTATTCTAATTTTATGTTGAATAATTATTAATATGACATCTACATTGATATGGTCATGGGCTAACTCCGCTAACTCATAACATTCTTGTAGGTTTATTGTTATTGTTTTTGTGATAAGCTGGATAAAGAAACACAGAATTGTAATGAGTAAAGACATGTATAATATGCAGAAAATTTAACTTCAGTATATAATAACTAACAAATTATTGAAATGAATCCAACTAACATTTTATACATTTTAAATAATCACATAACTTATAACAAACATAATGACATATGAAATACTAATGAGATTTATGTAATTGAGATTTTCCACTGACAATAGTTTGTAGTTGTGGACTAATTTTACTTGTACCAATTATTAAAAGAGATTTAAAATGCTCATCAGTTAATTTCGATCTGTAAACATTTTTTGTGTACTTCATTTTGGAGAAGGTTTTCTCACACAAATAAGTAGTACCAAAAACAGAAAACAGACCACGAGCAAATTTATGCAAATTATCAAATTGTGTCAGTAGAAGACTCTTATAAAATTCCAACAAAGATGAGTTTTGATATTTGTTCTTAATTATATCACTGCATTGTAGATCAATCATTTCCATTTGAAGTTCCGGGGCTAGGGTTTCAATGTCAGTATCAAAAGGATTCTGAAAAATCTTAATTTGATTCGTAATGGCATCAAAGTCCGAGAAACGAGTATCAAAATTTATCTTCAAAGCACTCAAAGTTTCGATTGCAAAATCGATAGGAAACTCAGTCTCAGTAGTGTGGCTGAATATTTCACATGTTTTAAAATGTGAAAAACATTTACTTCGTAGTTGTGATTGAAACAGTCTCAATTTCTTCCGGAATGATTTGATATAGATATTGATATGACTGGTTTCAGAACGTCAGACATATCCAAACATTTTCCGCACAAAGACTGTTGATGAATAATACAATGTAAGACTAATGGTTTTGAACCACCGTCATTTTCTACAGCCTTTGACACAAGAGCGACCACTCCTTTATCTTTCCCACTCATGTTTTTGCCTCCATCAGTTGTAATACATTTCAAGTTTTTCCATCGAAGGTTCTTTTGATTAATGGCCATTTCAACTCCTTTAAAAGTATCTGACACATCCGTTGACTCATCCAAGGCCAAAGAAAACCACTCAAAATGTCCATTTTTGTCAAACAGTTGAGAGGATATATTTTCAGCGATGTTTTACCCTTCGAGCCACAGTTTTGCTGACATACTGACAGTTTTTAAATTTCCCTTTTTCAGGGCATTTCTTCGGCTACTGCAATTATGCTTTTTTTGATGATTTCCCCATCGGTGAATGGCCCACGTTTTGCAATTTCAAGAGCAATACAGTGTTGTCGTTTTGGGACTTTAGTCCGATTTGCAGCTTTTTAAAGTTGTGTACTTTTTCGGACTTTTTTTCATCAGTGGACTTTTTTACTTTACCACCGCAACAATGATAATATGGTTTTGGCCCTCGGAACTTCGGAGTAATCAGTATGGCCCTAAGGCTGGAAAGTTTGGAGACCCCTGGTATAGACGAATCTCTAAATTATTCTGCGACGTCAGGCCCAGCCATTAAGTTATATTTTTGACGCACATGCGCAATAAGAAAACAAGGTGACAGTATCCCTCTTGTATTACTACTTACTGGTATGCATTTTGGTTTATCTTCAAAAATGTAAAAAATGTTTGTAATTTATATGAGATGTAATTTAATTTTTTCTCATTTCCATTTATTTAAATGGAAAAAATAAAAAATTTAATGGTGAATCAACTTTGCGATATAGTTAATCCTGTTCTTCTGACTTTGTAGGCCGTCACTATGCCGCGCTATTTGCACTATTTTTTTATTATTTTTTTACAAAAAGTACTTAAACTACTCAAAGTAATTTTTGACTTTAAGTACTTCTGGAAACTACTTTAAGTAGATTGACATTTTTAAGTACTTAGTACCTGTAAGAATTTTGAAATTTTAAGGACAAGTACTTTTTTTTAAACCACTAGGTATTTTACTCACTTTTGAATACTAAAGTATAATACTTAAATTATCACAAATACTAACTATTTTGCTTCAAGTAGATTTTGGGAATGAGTAGCCCAGCTCTAGGCCTAATATAATAAAAATGGTAACCAATATTAAACTTTTTAGATGTGTTCCGACAAATCGTTACTACAGCAGGTCTGGAATTCAGGTAAGCTCTTTCTTATTATATTTTTTTTGTTAGTTTAAATAAATAATTATTAAAAAACGTTTTAGGTTATTATGTAGCCAATTTTTAAAAACAGGATGTGAACACAGATAGGTTGTTGTAGTACATGTATTTCAAATCCTACACAGAAAACTGAACAAAGAAAATGCTCGCTATTAATATAAAAACAGCAGAGAAATAGCCCCCCAATATACTATAAGACCGAAATTTTTATGGCCCCATTTGAAATGTTTAAAAATCGGGGTGGGAACAGGCTAAATTCCAAAGACAAAAAAATTTATAATATTTTTATAGTAATACATTTTGTAGATCATTGCGTGCTCCTTTCATAATGCTTTTTATTTGCCCCAATTTTCTCTTTATTAACTCTTGATTTAAGTAAAAAAGGGTCAATCTCCAATTAACGTTAATTATGAATTGTCCCTTTTTTTACTTAGGTTCAGAATTATTTTTGTAATTAAGTGGATTTGTTAAATAAATAATTTAAATAATATAATTTTCGTGTTTAATTTTTAATACAGAGTTATTCCTAGAATCCAATTTTCTTGACAAGTGTAAGAAAAAATTATGATAAAGATTTTTATAAAATTCTTTTTATAAGTAGATAACTCAATGTATACAGGTATTTTTTTGGTAATATTTTTAAATAAACATTTATATTTATTTTTCTTATTAGAAAATTAAATCCCTAAAAGTGGTATTTTTATGTTTAGGTAAAATCTGGACCAGTTGTTAAGGATGATGAAGATGATGAAAATGATGATGATGAGTTTATGGTAAGATTCTTTTAAGAATTTTTATCCCAATAGCTATTTTTGTCAAAGTACTTAAAGCATGGCTTTATTGGGTTTTTTATGGCCGAGCAAGACTCAAAATTAATAAAACCTTGTTTATGTACATGGGGCCCCGTTATTTAAGGAAGGATAACGTTTTTTGGAAACTATAAGTTATACGAGAAAAATCTTTCTATAAAACGTGTTTGTTGTAAAAATATATTTACTTTTATGATGTTTTTAGAATTTGTTGCGTTTTTATATACAGGGTAGTGACACAAAGTTGATTTTTTTTAATCGAATACCCTTTATTTTATTACATTTTTGGATAGCCTTTTCAAAAGCAAATTTAATGATATATATGATTGGGACATTGATGCACCGTTTTGAATTTATTAGAGATAATTTTCAAAATGGATGCAATTATACAGGGTGTTACTTAATGGTATGTCATAATTTGAAGGAGGCATTCCTGGATCGATTTTAAGTCGAAAAGTTCATATAAACGTGGGCCCTAAAAAGCTTAGTTATTAAGATACAGGGTGTTAAAGTTTTATTTTATTTTCACTTTTTTAAAACATTTTTCAAAGACGGTTTGAGATATTGAACTGAATTTTGGCAAGGGTATTATGGGATAAAAACACACTTTTCAGATGCATTTAATTTTTTTTTCAACGGGCGTAGCTAGACGAATTTTTAAAACAATTTTACAAAAAAAAAAATACGCCATTGACTTGGGAAAAAATTATGGTTTTTTAAAAATTTCAACAATTATAAACAAAAAATCCCTCTTTTATTTTTTCCTAAAACTTACCGTTTGGGAGAAACGTTAATTAAAAAATGATTCCCCAAATTATCTTGAAAATTATTATTGAAAAAAATCAAGTTAGCTTTGTCGTTGCCCGCGATTGTTTTTTTGTTGTTTAAAAAATTATGACACTGACGTTTAAAATCATTTTAATTTGTATTTATTTCTCCTTCGACTTAAAAATGCATTTTCTAGTTAAAAAAAAAGGTAAATTATTTAATTTGGAAATGACAAAATGCATTTTTTATGGTCTAGCTAATGGCAATGCTGTGGAGGCGCGGCGTTTGTATCAAAAAAAAATCGCGCTCTCCCAGATAGACGAACATTTATAAACATTCATCGTCGTCTGACTGAATCTGGCAGTTTTAAAGCTAATATTTGAGGGGAAAGGCCCCCTACAAGAAACCGGGTGGAGAGGCTGTCCTGCATGCAGTCGAAGAGGATCCAACCACAAGTACGCGAAAAATAGGTATGGCATTAAACATCTGCTACAAGACGGTATGGGGGGATTTTAAGAGATTCTTTGTTATATCCTTTTCACATACAAAGGGTTCAGGCATTGCTTCCTAGAGATTATGAACCCGTACGCAATTTTGTAGATGGTATTCCAAAGTAACAGAAAATCCTCATTTTTATGCCAAAATATTTTTACGGACGAAGCAAATT